>JAAGVU020000078.1:12751909-12785957 GCA_011763525.2 Mormyrus iriodes | reverse complement strand
TAAGGCAGTTCTGAAGGCAAAAGGGGGTCAAACACCGTATTAGTATGGTGTTCCTAATAATCCTTTAGGTGAGTGTATTTACTAGAAGCTACAAAGTTATACATGTCTTTCTGCACAAATTATGCTGCGGTCTCGATGTTTTGGTTTGCTCGTTTGTTTTTAATCTGGGGTCTGAATATTTGGACGAACGCGCACTTTTGGATTCCTTACACTGCATGCAGCAACAAGAGGACAGATCTTTCTCCTTTCACTACCTCTGAAACATTCGTGCAGCAGTTTTAATTTCTGATAAACATACTTAGTTTACCTTGAACAGTCATTTTAAAAAGGCGCTTTTTACACTGATTTTCGTGTTTAATGTCAAGCTATCAGTGTTTTATTTGTCTTTCGTCTCACAGGTATAAATCACCGTTGGAGACAGGGAGAGGCAGTGCCGATACGTTCCTGACCAGCGCGCTCCCCGGGGAATCTGACGCACAGTCTGGTCGACTCGTGTCAGGCGTCTCTCTCCGGAACACAGGGGCAGGAGAGTTCCCCAGGGGACGTGTACTGCTCCAGGGCTGGAGAACACGTGAGAAGCCGCAATGTACCCTGCTGCTAAAAGTCCCTGCTCAGGAAAGCACATCTCATTCTGTTTGTTATACTAGTCATTAAAAGTGAATTTGTACTTTTTAATCTTAAAATATTCTTGGATATCTTGAGTGCACAATTAACGACTCTCCGTTAATTTCAGGTAACTGGTAAATATAACATTCCATGGATTAATCGACCATCTAGCCTGAACAGCAAACCTCTCATCTTGAGATGATTCAGAATTATGTCATTAACCAAACTAGTGAAATAACATGTTCTTCTTGGGGGGGTAAAGTCCTCCAGGGCACCTCTGGCTGCCTGTGCGTCGGGGTCTCCCGTGATGTGCCAGACACCCACGGAGAGAAAGGCGTCTCATTCTAATAGTCATCGCGAGTCAAGAAGCGTGTAGCTACCATTGTCATCCCTGTGCGCAGCACGGTGTGATCGCCACAATCTGCTATCGGTGGGGAAAATGACACACTTGTTAGTACATATTAAGAGAGCTGTTCCCGGAGGAGATGTACTGCTATTGACCGTGTTTGCTGTTTGGACGAGTGCGTGATGTTTGCAATGAAGTCTGACAAACAGCGCCCCACCCCCCAACATATATATCAACCCACCGGTAGTTTTACCTCTCACCAATCACGAAAGCTGGTGCGGGAGGGCGCCGGGTGATCCTGTAGGTCGACCCGGACCCTCTAATCAGCTCCATCACCAGGGGCGCTCTCAGCTGCCCCGTGACCTGCCGCTTTGTATCATCTCCACAGCGCTGCATTAGCGCTTGCAATGCTTGCTTCGAAGAGGAATGCTAATTGCCGAGACGGCCCTGCCCACTGCTCTAAAACAGGCCTGCTAATGCATTCGAAAGCCCTTCTAACCTGCTCTGACAGTTTATGCCCTCTACTCATGCTCATTCAAATGACCCTTTTCGGTGCTACTTGCCTGTTTACCAAACAGAACAAATATTAAACTCATTACTTAAGGGCTCCATCATTCAGGTGGGTTGCAGTTCCTCGAGTTGACGAGTGCTTGTTTTTTAAAAGATGGAACAACCACGACTAAAAACATTCCTGTCCTACTATATTTATGACTTATGCTAAATTATCAGCATATATACTTTATAAAGTATATAATATATTTATATTAGGCAGTCAAAGAAAATGTTTAAGGCTATTTATCTAGGTAGTAAGTGTATATTTGCTCAGAAAAAAACAACATTTGACATTAGATTACATGCAAATTAACAGTTAAACACAATGAAAACTAACAAGAATGTCTTCTGTCCCCAAAAAGTTACCGATATCCTGTTGGATGGTTAGAAGAACACCACTGTGGTTCCCAGACTTCTCCTTAGTGGCACCTCAGCCACTGCATGTATTCGCTAAATTTCACCACCAGCTCGTTTAATTAATTGACTCAGGGGTCTTCAACGGGGGCTCTGTGAATCATTGTGTGATGAAAAACTACTTTTCATGAAATTTTATAAAATATGTCTATAAATATATTTTAAATAAACTCAAACCAGCGAAAGGCCAAACCACTGATCCATTATCAGTGCAAACTGCTCTTTGACTTAGACACACTCGCTTGGGTGTCATCCAGACTCTTCAAATATTACTGTACAGCCGCCCTGCTGGGACAATGGAGAAGATAGCGTGAGCCAAAAATGCATGATGTTAAAGAACACAGTCACATACAATGTTACTAATGAGGTTTTATCCAATAGAATGGTTAAATAGGTGGTAAAATTGTAATTTGTTTATTTTATTTATTTGAATGTTTATGTTCCGTTATAACCTCCACTGCAATAGAGACACTGTCTCTGTTTCACTGTGTCTGTTTGCTTTGTGTCCAGGGGCAGATCAATGCACAGGTTTGCCTAGGCTGCGCCCTGGGGGCCCAGAGTAATCGGGGGCCCCTATTGGCTCTCTAGTTCGTTTAATTATTAGTTTTTAGAAGTGATCCCTTATTGGTTGTTTATTTGCTTGCAAGTTGGTGATTGGTTAAAAGTGAATGGGGAGGCCAATTCTAAATGCATAGTTTGTTTCCTACGTATAATTGATTTTATGAGTCTGATCAATGAGTTTTCTGCCAGGAAACCATGGAGGCAATGATTTGAATATTAATCATTTGTTTTATATTCTTTTGGATTTTGCCCCTCTCCGTACAGATGCCTATGGTCCATGCTGACTGTGGTAAATGTGTCTTGGGTGCACATTGTGGATATGATTGCTCTTGTTCGATACAGCATCACATATTCTTTGATTTGTATACATTAATTTATAGTTACTGATATTTAACAGTTTTTTACTTAATTGTTGTATCGTTTTGGGGAGTGGGAACAGAAGGGGGACCCATGGAAGGTGTGTGTAAGGAGCCCATGAACTCGTTAATCCGCCACGGTTTGTATCTTGTGCTTTTAGTGCCTGTATTAAAAAAGGAAACACTCTCTACAGCCCGAACTGCTGGCTGCGTCCCGGAGCCACACAAAGCTTAAGGATCTATGACGTGAAAAAGAGATCGAATAGAAAAAATTTAACTGACTCTCATTCAATAGTGTTTATAATTTTCGCATCATAAACATCAAGACAAAGTAGATATAAGTTAATTGGATCATTTAGGTTTATTGATTTATTCATAAATAAACCGCTTAATATAGCTGAAGCTCATGTTAATACAGGCCAGGCCAATTTTTAATGTGTGAAGAGGGAGTCCCTGTGCTGTCTCCCTGTCCACCGAGGGGTCCCAGTGCTGTCTCTCTGTCCACCGAGGGTCCCAGTGCTGTCTCGCTGTCCACCGAGGGGTCCCTGTGCTGTCTCTCTGTCCACCGAGGGGTCCCTGTGCTGTCTCTCTGTCCACCGGGGGGTCCCAGTGCTGTCTCTCTGTCCACCGAGGGGTCCCTGTGCTGTCTCTCTGTCCACCGAGGGGTCCCTGTGCTGTCTCTCTGTCCACCGGGGGGTCCCAGTGCTGTCTCTCTGTCCACCGAGGGGTCCCTGTGCTGTCTCTCTGTCCACCGAGGGGTCCCTGGCAAGAAAAAGGTTGAAGAGCTTGGAATTATCTTAATTAGTTAAATATGTCAATGAGGTATTGATTAGCCAAGCCAGGTAGGGTATTGGTAGGGTGAAACAATACCCTGGTGTATTGGATGGTTCTAGCAAATACTAGGGTGATTTTAGCAGAGTTTTTGAAATGGCTAAGCTGACACATTTTGACAGGCACAATATCATAGTTTAACACCAACATGAAGTTGATTTAAACATCATTTTCTTTGACTGCCTAAGGCTTTTGCACAGTGCTGTATATTTATCCATTTCTCTTCCAGAGCTGCTTATGCAGTAGATAGTCACGGTGAGCCTGGAGCTTCTCCCAGGAAACAGAGGGCATAGCACAGGTGGCACCCAGAACAGAATGCCAGCCCTCTTGATTTGTTTATAGATGACTTAGGTTTGGAGAAAATGTTCTGGTTCTGGGGGTCAAAGCATGTTTGCCCTTCTGATAATGGAAAGATGTGGTATTTGTTAGAATGACCTTAGCAGGAAGGGCGTAACTGACTAGTGGCTAAATGCGGCTGGAATTCGGCGTAGCCTGACTCAGGCAAGTATACAAAACAGCAAGGTAATTTACGTAATTTAATTGACAATGACTGTTGAGTTTTGATCTGGGCCTCGTTTTTGTCTGGGGGCTTATTTTTAAATTAAAAAAGTTTCCCCGTGCTCAGGCACGGCGCCAGTGACTCGCACGCCAATCACACGGACCGACGCACGTAGGACTGCGGCGCCGTCGAAGATGAACGCACGTTACCCCCATGGCGTCACGACGGCGCGGGGAGCCTGTGCACGTCTGCTAGCGAACATTAGCATAGCTTGGGCTTGGCTCCAGCTCCCAGATGGAGGGTGGGCTGAAGGACTTTCTGGGGCCGGGGAGAAGGGGGAAGTGTAATCAACTATGTGGTGGGCCGTGCTCATGATGGGGTGGGTCAGGACCTCCCTGGCTCCCCTGTAGAGCCAGGCCTCCTGCAGCTTAGTGTCGAAAGGTGGGAGGCTAATGATAACATTGAATGGCATGTTGCCAAGCAACAGGAGACCCACACGGCAAGCCGAGGGTGCTCGCCACCCCATGACATGGCGTCAGCAGCAGGAGGCACCGTAGTAAATAATGTTTTGCCACAAAGTGATAAGAAGTGCAGGTTAACCTGACATTATCGCTACATTAACAAGAAATATGAAATTTCGAGTGTAACTTCAGTTCAACATTTAGTAAAAAAAGAAAAAGGATTTATGACTTTCTGTTCTTTTGAAAGCAAAAAAAAAAAGTTACCTGACTGCAGGTGACAGCATTCTCAATAGCACAGAAAGACACCAATTTCAGCCAATTATGGAATTATGGTAGCGGGGCCGCTAACCCATTAGCCGCATGTATCTCGCCTAAACACAGCTGGTGGAATGAGAGATAACCGTCGTCGCCGAGCTTCAGTCATAATTAGCTCGAGATGCTGCTTTGGCTGATCAGCTCAGAAGGGGCACTGTCACTGCAGCCTTGGCCCGTCCCTGCCGCTGGTTTGATATCCCTCAGCACTCATCACTCAAAGGTAAGGCTTCTCTTGGAAGTCATTCGAAGTTTTTGTCAACAAGCCTAAATCTTGCAAAGGGGCAAAACCTTTCGCTTAAAGACATGCTCGTTTGCTTGGGTGGGGGGGGGGTTGATCGTTTTGGGAAGGTAATCAGTTCTTCGGACTGTATTCATCTGAAACATTCACATTCTGTCCCGTTAAATGGCACTGTGGTCCATTTGGGCTGACTGCAGCCTCAGTCCCCAGTCGCTCTTCGGTAAGGAGACAAAGTGGGTAATTACCTCCATTGCCAGACCCTCATTTGCGTTTATCTGCACTGAATGATAATTCTACATCGCAATAACTACCAGGCTGTTCTTCCTTGTCAGGAAATTGAATTTGAGGGCTGATTAACACATGGAGTGCTTGCCTGGACAGTGACTCTGTTCAAATTCTGTCCGTCATCTGGGATTTAATGGTGGACTTTCCTATGCTTTTAAAAACACATATAGGTGTTACAAACACAGCAGTTCCTTTAAGTGCAGCAGACACCTGTATTCAAAAATACGTCAGCCATGTTCATGTAGAATGTTGCCTCAATACAAACGGCACGTCTTTAATGTGCCGAATCAACAAAGATTCTTCATATTTGATTTAGGCTTATCATGCTAAGGTCATTGCTCTGTTTCCACAGACCTTCCTCCTTCTCTAAGCATGACATTGATCTGGCTATTGCTGTTGCCTGCAGGTGTGTTGCAGAGATCACGCTGGAGAAGGGTATGATTGTACCATCCAGGATTCCTGACAGAAAATTGTGTTGCACATATTGCAGGCAATTAAAAAAAAAAACACCAGTTAGCCTTAAAAAATGTCTTTAGACTGCAGGAGAAAACTCCCACAAAACATGGGGAAAACATGCGAACTGCACACACATGCAGACAGGATTCAGACCATGCGACATGACGATGCGCCACAACGCAGAACTTTACAGCTTAAATCGCAACAGGTTAAATCAATGTTCCTGTCATGGTGTGACATTAGTATGGTAACGTTAAGGATAAACAGCAGATCAGAGTTTTAAATCTGATCATTCGAACATTAATAACGACCCAAATTGGCACTCATGGCTGGGGGATATAGTACATTTACAACCTTTAATCACACAACATCGGATTAAAAAAGGCGACCTCCGTTTAATTAGCTACTGGATGTGTTACTGTAGCACTCACTCGGATTTCAGCCAACGATTCCCGCTCACTGTATGTGATAAATTAATTACTTGAATCACTAAACCTTATCTCGCTTATGTAATGCAAAGACAAACAACTGGAAGTACGAGACGTGTGAGTTTGAGTGAGTATATCATTAACAGCCCGCCCCGGAGGCCGGGAAATGAGACGGACAGAACCGCTCCGTCACTCACATAGCGACCTCGTAATGTTTCCGTGGAGCCGATATGAGCGACCCTAATATGAAACACCAAACGGACACTGGTTTAGATAATTTATATAGGTCTTAAACAAGTTAACACCTAAAACAAATTTAGACCGTGTGTAAAACATCTCACACAGGTGGCTAGAATATCTAGTTTGAGAGTTATGATCTAATTATGTACATATACCGCATTTATCACTGGAATTTAAATTAAAATAAAACTGTGCTTCCTGAACGACATTGATATATCATAAGGTTTATAAACATTGTATTAGTGTGTGTATATGTACACACACACACACAATATTTATACACACACATACCGAACTTAACATCGGCTTCTTTACGCCATAAAATGATTTTTTAATGCAACTGTATTAACCAGTTTCAAGACTGTGAGCAGAAAACGTCACTGCCACCTCATACTTACCTTATCATAAAGTTGATGCAAGAAAAATGGGTTGCAAGCTTCTCTTCAATCAGCTTTTAATTCACAAAATTTCCTTTACTTTTAAAGTATCCAAGCTGACCTACATTTAGCCGCCCTACGTCCCGGGAGGCTCCGGGTTTCTGAGGCAGACGCTTAACGTCAAACTCGAATGTAAAACATGCAGCATCACAAGCTGCCGAAATTAGAAAGTGCCTTCGGTGTGTTTTTCAAAGACACGCAATGATACATTAATTAAGTGCATGTTTATTTACTAGACTTGCATCTCATTTTCTGTTAGGTCTGATCTTATGGAAGACGATGATGTATTGATCGAGTCCATACTGTCATGAGCAGATTTGTGTCTTCCTGCCTGATCGGGCAGCAATAAACAGAGAAAGTCATGATGGTATTCTCTATGTATTCCATGATGGTATTCCATCTGTAGAGTTCTTAGACTGTCTTGTCCAGTCAGTGTCCATGTACTTAATGTAACTTTTTATTCCAGTCGGTAATTAGCTTAAATAATGTGTATTAGAGCTGTTAAAGACGCACTCCTCCAGAGATTGAACCAGCAACCAACTGATGACTAGCCTAGTTTTACTTACATTCTTTTAAAAGTTTAAAGCTATTGAAATTTGCATGGACTAATGTAACTTTAATTCCAAATTTACTTTAAAGTGGGGAATGGTTTTGGCTCTACCTTTTATAGAATGCGACGATTACAAAGTCTGAAAATACAACCTGCCTTTTGCAAACTTAAAATGAAATGTCATTAGATATTGATATTCCCCAGACGCCTGCCGCCTGCATTTAGGCCTCGGTCAGACTATCAGCATCTCTTGTCATGCGGGGATTTTGCAGTTCAGAAATCATTTCAGGATGATGACGTACAGGAGTCGCATTTGTTTAAGCTTACCAATTACTTTCCACAAAAAGTCAAGTTCCTGTGCTCCTTGTAAACGTAATTTGTAGCCTAATTTTGGTTCCACGCAAACAAAAGACAATTCGCGATTTCGTTTGCGTCACACCATGTTGGGCGCGCTCATCTTCCACGCGTGGTACTTAAGTCTTGGTGCAACCATCAGCACCCAGTAGCAGCATCCAAGTTCAGCTGCTGAGTCGTTGACACAGCTACTCCGGGTCAGTTACCGACATTGAGATTGGGGGGGGGTTCACTAGCTGGCATCAGAAAGGCTGAGATTATAACGGTGAGCTGCTCTGAGCTCTTGACTCCCTTCGCGGGGATTGGCTGGCTCCCGGGCAGCATAAATACGTACTTGGGAGAACGAACCGATATTATTTCCGAAACTTGTGAGCTCGCCGATCTAACGGGAAGAATCAAAGGGAAGGTAAGAACCCTAATTGTTTAGGCACTAACATGATTTATTTTAAATTATTTAAAAAAGAACATACAAATTGTAGAAATAGTATACTGTCAATTATTTAAGTTTTCGGATTTAGTTTTTGCAATATAACACAGATGTCACGTTAAGACATACATTATTTTAAATCCCATTTTATTTTATGATTTATTCTGCGTTTCCCTCACAGTTAGTGCGAAATTGTACCAGTAGTAAGAATGGGAATTGTAATATTTTGTCTTTGAAATTAAAGATGTTATTTCTCTTTTTATAGTCGATGGCGGTGACGGTAACCGCATGTTTGACGCTTATTATGAGCGCCTGCTTGGCGCTGACGGTCAGCGCAGACTGCGGGCAGGACTGCGCGCTCTGCCTCTTCCGTCTGCAGGGCAAACCCGCGGAGGTGACCACGCTGGTAAGCGAGAAGCCGCTAGTCCACCTACATCTAGATGATGTTTGGACATCAAGGAGCTACGATGTATGATGATGTGGATAATATTAGTGTTGAAAGCAGAGGGTTCTAATGAAAGCGCTGTAGTGTTAAGTCCTGGTAGTTTAAACAGTTTAACAATCTGAAGACAAACATTGTAGGTTCGTAAGTAACCTAGACATCTTTGTACGTTTGTAAATTTTTGCTTAAACTAGTTTAGATTAAACATATTTCAATCGTACAACAACAGCAATTCTATTGACTGTTTTTAAACCCAAATTGTTATAAGTTTTATTAAAAAAAAAAAAACATTTTTTCATCTATACAAATTCTGAAACATTGTACTATTTGCGGCAAATAAGTACGAACTGTGTCATTCCCGCCAATGATAATCTATTCTTGCTGGTCAGTTTGAAAGGTCTCTCTTTGTTAGGCAGTTTAGAATAAGTAACGAAATTACGCCTGCCGCGTTATCGAAGACCTTTATATCGGAAGGTCTATAGTGAAATTCGGACTTATTTTAAGACACACACAAGAATCTTGCGTAACTGGATTTATTCGTTATATTGTGTTGGCAGCGAGCCTATTATAGTTTACCCAACCACAAAAAATAGTAAATTTAATCCAATACGGGATGTAATTTCGGGATTATTTGTACAGTTTTAAACATATATACGTCGTCATATATTTCTGTCAGTACCTTTTAGAGAGATGCTCATTGATAGGAACTGTTTAGAAAATTGTGGTGGGAAAAAATAAGATGTTCTACTTGGTTCTCGACCTGGAGGTTTAGTCACGCAAAATAAAGAATGTTTGAGTATAGACGCGGGCTGATGGCGTGAGAGTCTTTGGTCCCGACCCATAGCGCCACTGTGATGACTGACATCTCACACTAAACCCATAACCAGGGAGACAGCAGGGCTCCAAAACACTACTGCCTTTCTTATAAGCTGAGAACAATAGTTATGTATGTTTCATATGTATCAATGTGTTTTATGCATATTGTACATAAGTGTAACAGAACAGTGAATGTGCTTCCATAACTGACCGAAAGGGGCAGTATGATACCAATGTTGCCTCTGACCTCTGGGGGCTTCAGGTTTCCTTGCCGTTCCCGCTGTGTGTGTGTGTGGATTTTGCATGGTCTCCCTGAGTTGTGTGAATTTCCTCTGGACAAGGGCAGGGGGACATGTACTCCCCAGTATTTAATTTGGCTTCATTCACTCCTCTATAAATAGACATTTGCCTCAATATTATTAAGTTGTGCCTCCCCCCCAATATGAAACTCTGTCCTATGCCATTGACTTTGGGTACTCCTGGTCATCCTCCTTCAGTCCACAAACATGCAGTTAGATGACCTGGTGTCTGTAAATTACCCATAATGTATGCCCTGCAATAGACTGATATTCTTTTACGGGTGTCCCCTGCCTTATGTCCTTGGATAGCGTTCAGGAATCCATGACCTTGTTTAAGGGATTGGAAGATGGGTGGAATAATGCAGCCATGACAGTGATCACAACTTTGTTTCGTCTTCCCGTGGTTTTCACTCAGACATGTACGCTGGAGTGTGAAGGGAAATTAACGACGAGGAAGTCATTGGATCTCTGCAAAGGCATCCTCAAGGCTGAGAGAGAGCGGGTCGAGGAAGAGGTCGCTACGAAACAGGAAGATGACAAGCGACAGCTGGAGAAGAAGTATGGGGGCTTCCTGAAACGCTATGGGGGGTTCATGAAGAAGGCTGGCGAGCCGGTCACCGGGCCCGGCGACGAGAACAGTAGCAGAGGCGGGCTGGTGAAGCGGTACGGAGGTTTCATGAAGAAGGATGCTGAGGCCGGTGGAGACGGCGTCGAGGCTCTGGAGGAACTTCTGAACCCTGAAGCAGCTCTCAAAGACGACCAGGAGGTGGAGAAAAGGTACGGAGGCTTCATGAGGAGCTCGGAGCTGGATGGCGGCGCCAGGGAGCTGCAGAAGAGGTACGGTGGCTTCATGAGAAGGATGGGCCGCCCTGCCTGGAAGGAGGATGAGAAGCGACTTATCGGCTTCCTCCAGGGATCCCAGGGAGATGAGGACGGAGCCGCCTTACCAGCAGCAGAAAAGCGGTATGGAGGCTTTATGGATTAGCTGACCAATCAAAAGACACTCGCTGATCACCTGCCCTTCTATTTGTTTGCTTGTTATATATATATATATATATTTTGCCAATAAGCATATATCTCTGTGTCGTTCTCACACAACACCACAGACTACACTATAAGTGTCTTTATTTATTAGACGGCAGCATTGGGTGGGGGGGGGGGGCGCCTATAAACAAGAAATGATTACAGAGGACTGATTTTGGGATTTCTATTTGTCTGTTTTTTTAGGATTAAAATTGTTCATGGTGCTTTATTGCGACGTGTTTGTAAAAATGCGCTATGCTACTTAAAATTATTCAGTGTAAAGGTCACTCAAGTCCTGCCACAGAGCAGAAATGTGGACTTGAAGAACAGAAGCGAAAACATCATGGATGAAAGAAACTGAGACTTTCCAACACAAAACAATCCCGAAGTCCCCATGGGATACATCATATCACCTTAAATATATCACATCCATCAGAAAAGGGGTTTCCTCAATCTCTTGCTTATGTTACACCATCATCGAAAAGTGTCTGTAGTTATTAATGAACTTAGCATATTTTCCTCAAAGACATTCCTTCTCGGTGTGTATGTCATTCTGATTAGATGCTGGAATTAAAATAAACTCCCCTTAACTACAGCACTAAACTCCCTCCTCTTAATCCTGGCTAACAATTGGGGGGGCGGGGCATCCATTTTGAAGGACACTGTGGCCTCAGTTTCACTCACACACACACACACACACACACACACACACACACACACACTTACTTATAACATATATATTTGTGTACCTTAGCCATAACCCTAACTTGAATGACAACTCTTATCCTAACCTGATATTTAACCCTAATAACAAAGATAACCAAAGCCTTAATCCTAGGCCTAATCCTACTTCCAAACTGAATCATAGCCCAAAATTTAACCTTCATCCTAATGCCAATCTACTTCCATAGATTTAACTTGTATAACAACCAAATGATAACGCTAACCTATGACTAACCTTACTGACAATCCCAAGCCCTTACTCAAACCTTAAACTTCATCCAAATACTAACCCAAATCTTTACTGTAAACCTAATCCCAAACCTAACCTTGGTCTTAACTCTAACAAGAACCCTAACCTGAATTTAAACTCTTACCCTTATCCTAACCTACCTCCTCGGTCCAAAAAGACGAACTTAACAAAGTTGATGCAAGAAAAATGGGTTGCAAGCTTCTCTTCAATCAGCTTTTAATTCACAAAATATCCTTTACTTTTAAAGTATCCAAGCTGACCTACTAGCGAGCCACGCACGCCTAATAATTTTTATTAGATGTGGCTGTCTCTTTAGATTCTATTTTGAAAATCTCACTTGGTGGAAAGGGGAACACACTGAAGTTAGGATCAGTCGTAAAAATAGGACAAAAAGTCGGGTGCTTGAGTACTGAATCAAATCCGAGATTATATTGAATGAACGCTGCAGTTACCCGGAAATTAAGAAATAAATTCAGACATTCCACCTCTCCCGGAGGTCCGATGAGTTTTATGCAAATTGACAGCAGCTCCCTGGCACCCAAATGATGTGCCATGTCCCGGAAATGTGGTCACACAGAATTACAAACACTATAATGCAACATTTGTAAAACAACTTTTGCGACGCCAACTCCCCTTCAGTCAGTAAATTGTACAGTCATCGTCCACCATCCTCCCATCCGCCTCCCTGAAATCAATACGGCTAAGGTGAGATGTAATAATCATATATAGTGGACATCAATGCATGTGTTTAACACACCATCTTAATCCTGTTGGTGGAGGAAACGACTCTTTTGAAGGATGCAGCATTACAACATATAAGGAACGATATATAACGAAAACGTAAACAAAGTTGCACAGGACCCATAATCCTCCGCGCAGGCTACGTAACGCTATCGATGGGCGTCATAGAGCGCTTGTAGTTTGGTGCGGTCAGTTACTGCGGGGGGAATAATAAAGACAAGCGGAATATCGGAACTGAGCGCAGAAGCGAAATACGGCCAAACACTTCTGCTTTCTCCATGCTGCTGTAGGTAATATATGCGCCCACAATGCGGCTCAGCCGTATTTAGCTGTGATCTAAATGTCGTGCGCGGGGTTGCTGTAGCGTCGGGTGACCGTCTAGATCCGCTAAGTATTTCAGGCAGATGCTTTTGCTGTAGGGGTTTTAATGTGGCGGTGTTGGTCGTGTTTTTTGTTTTCATAAAACAATTGCAATGATTGCAAGAGTTACTTTGTTACCTTTCTAAAGGACTGAAGTCCCGTTACATTGTTGCTTTGGAATTTGCGGATTTTAACTTTTACTCATCCGCGCAACGCACGCAATGCAACTATTTATGTTATTGGACTACGAATACTAACTTTAAATAACGGAATTTTTTTTATATAGATGCAGCTAATACCGCGATTCTATTAAATGTTAAATGTTAGTAGACATTTATTCTGGTTAACATTAACATTACACGCCGCCCAATTAAAAACTAACATTAACGTTACAAAAATACTCAATTTTCCGGTTAACTATAGCTAGCCTGTTAGCGTGAATTACTGGACATTCAGTAGCCGCTTTATAAGAAGCTGAATCGAAAGCTATACGACGTCTCTAGACAAAACAATGCAAATTTCAACTAAGTCTTTGCAACTGATATGGTGATTAATACCAGCAGTGCGGCGTTATTAACTAGCTGGCTGTTTTTCTTGTTTTCCGTGTGCAATTAACTAAGTGCACAGATATAGCAAACACGAACACATTGCTGAACACTGGAGACTACATATCCAAATACTAACTTGTGCACTACAGCATCCACATGAATACTCTCTAAAATTTTAAACCGTCGGCACACGACCTGGTTTTGAACCTACGGCAGTGGCGGTTCTACACCATTTCAGCTGGGGTGGGGGGCAGACTGGGGCCAGTTGTTCTGTTATTGGGGCCAGATGCATTTGATTTCATTACTTACACTACATTGCCAGCATTAAGAAGCCAAAGACAGTTTTTAAAACCGATGTTACTTATGGAATGTTTTGCAGTCACATTTTACAGTTTTTACAAATACGTACCTCACTCTGATTTCTTGTTTAGCCTGACTTGCTTCCACAGGCTTGATCATTTTTTTTCAGTCGTTAACTTCGCTTTTCACCAGCTGGAGCCACTCGCCCCCCCGGCGCACCTGCATTAGGAGTCAGTCAGGAGAATGTGCTCACGTTTGTGTTTCGCCTGATCGCAGCGCACAACGTTTTAGCCCACACATAAAAATGTAAATAATACATTTATTTCAGACCTTAGTAGTATATGTATTTGGGGGCCTCGGGGGGTGGCATGCATGTTGTTACGGGGACACTGACCCACAGAGTCACTACACTTACTTAATAGTTCTGCAACTTGGCTTATTAAAAACAAATTATTAGAATATCCGGAAACGGGAGGAGCACAACTTTTGTGATACAAGAAGCTGATGGGAGAGCTTGGTCATTGTGTCAGCTTTCATGCTTTGGGGAAGAAATCACAAGATGCAACAGGTATAAATGGATTTCCAAGAATTATTTTTCAGGGCGGCTGCGACAACAAATGGGGGGACTGAAGCCCCCCCTAAATAGGGCCTAGAATGTCCTATATGCTCTCAGTAAAACGGCACTAAAATTGTTATTCATAGGTCCGTTCGCTCGTCACGATGAACTTCTTGCTGGAGACGCTGCAGACCGTGATCCTGAGCATTTACTATAACCTGGAGGCGTTCGTGCGGCTCTTCATCCCGGCACGGAAGAAGAGCGTGGCCGGCGAGGTGGTGCTGATCACCGGCGCGGGCAGCGGCATCGGCCGTCTCACGGCACTGGAGTTCGCCTCGCTGGGAGCTTCGCTCGTCCTGTGGGACATTAGCGTGGAGGGCAATGCCGAAACCGGCCGCCTGGCAACGGAGAAGGGGGCCCCCAGCGTCCACACGTACCTGTGCGATTGCAGCGACAAAGCCGAAGTGTACAGGGTGGCCGACCAGGTAAGGCTCTGTTATTTATACGTGTTTTCTGGGAGACCTTGTGGGCTGGTATTGGGTACCGTATATGTGTTAGTATTACAAATTCTAAATGGATAATTCAATTAATTATAAGGAAGGAGGGGCTCAGTGGGCTGTATTCTGGAAGGTCGCCGGTTTGAGCCCGGCATCGGCACATTCTCCGGAAAGGCTCTGAACCCCCAGCTTCCTGGGTGCTGTAACAGATGGCTCGCTCTCTCCCACGTAGAGCATAAAGAGAATTTCCCCAAAGGGATCAATAAAGTATTTTCTTACTATTTTTTTATGATTTATTTTTATTGTTGTTTGTCGCTCCGAAGCGCTTTACGTGGGTGTGCCGTAACACAATATATCATTTATATAGAGTAATATAGGAAACAGGGAAGAAAGCAAGCAGATGATAATGGAGGACAAAAACCGGAAAATTCCAAGTAGGGAGAAAAAAAGCCCTGGGGGTCCAAAGTCCAAACTGCTGCCTGATTCCCCGTCCCCGGGAAGCCGGCTTGCTTAAAGCAAGTATAAGCTATGTAAGGTTAAAGTCCGTCAACGACTCCATGCCGGCCCGTGTGAGTAGACAGATTAAAGTCTGCGCGTTTCGTGAGTCGCATCCAGGACGTCACCCTTGCATGAGACTGAACCCGCAGGGCGGCTCAGATGGGGCCCACTCTGGGCACCATCCGGAAGTGTGAGTCCTTATGTATTGGAGAGGCTGATGATAGAGTTGATAAGGAAAATTAACATTGGCGAATTCGTACTAATCCAATATTGAATTAATCAAAAATAGTATTTAAATGTTGTGCTGTAGGGAACGAGATGAATATACAAAGTGTGTTTCAGCTCTGAGGACACGTTTAGTGTGGATGTTGAAAGTTTGAATAAGGCGTTTAACCTGACCTGCCTCGGGCATGTTTATTGTGCAAACAAGTTGGGCAAGTCTCATGCAAACACATCACAACTATGCCAGGTGGTCATTCTGCAGATCATGGAACCATTCATTTTAACAATGCAATGTAATTTGTTTGGAGAATTTCAAACAAAGGGATTTGCAGCGATATGAATGTGCATTGATGAGTCTAGATGTTCAGCCCAAGTTATGCCTGTAGCTGGCAAAGCTGGAGCTTTGACTTTGTGCAGTTTAGTGAGAGATCAGAAGGGCCTGGATGCTTCTCTTGGGTGTCCAACATGATAGGCGCACTGCTACGGCTGTACCTGTGATGCCACAATAACACTGACCCTTCAAGGAAACATTTATCCAACCTTCTAATACAGCATTAACGCCAACTTACCCAAACCCTAGACCTCCTGTGGTCCAGAATAGTCTTATGCTTGACATGTATTTAATGAGATGCTTGCTCTGAATTGTATCAATGTGGGCTCTTGTCCTCTAGGGTCATAGTGCAACGCCCAGCCTGCGCTGTGGCTCCCTCTTCTGCCCAAGGGTGCTCCTCATATGAAATCATGAAACCTGTTTGTCTTTCCAGGAACGATCCATGTTCTGTCTGGGACTAATAAAGCGTCAGGCTGGCTGCCCCGGGCTCTCCGCGCGGCTCACTCAGTCGCGTTTAAATTCAGATTTAAAAATGACGCACAAAGCCGCGTGTAACCGTTGTTTCAGCTGTTGGCCCTTTTAGACTTGGAACTCAAAATGTCAGAAACGGTGTTTAAACTGCAGACTACCAGTGTTTCTGGTATCTTCTCCGGATGGAATCTATTGTGCTGTGATAGCTTGTTTTCTGATAACCAGTAGATTTATTATTAAAAAGCTGCAATGAAGGTCACTTTGATTACGTATCAATAGATGGGGCTTGGGGTATCCTGGGCGGGGCTTGGTTGTACGCTCACAGGCCATTTGCGAAGGAGCTGCCTTAACCACGTTTCATTAAACATTATGCGGATATCTTTTCACTGATGTTGAGGATTTGTTGCTGACTGGCCTGTGCAGCTCATCTAACACCTCTTATGTCTTTTTGTCTTTCGTTCCCCGTCACCTTGTCCTGTTCGTCGCCATACGCTACGATACGCCATTATTCCATAACGGTAGCATGAAAGCAGCTAGCCGCGTGTTGTCATTTGGTTGCTATCTGGTCGCTAGGATTTGAGGAGTTTGTCTGGCAGTTGTTCAGGGATTGGCTGACCATCCCCCAATCTGTCTGTCCCTCCCTTCCTATGCTCAGGTGAAGAGGGAGGTCGGTGATGTCAGCATCCTCATTAATAATGCAGGCATCGTCACCGGGAAGAAGTTCATAGATGCTCCGGATTCCCTCATAGAGAAAACTATGGAAGTCAACACCATGGCGCACTTCTGGGTGGGTCCTCCTCCTGCCTTGGCTCATGCTGGGGGGAGATTTGTTGCCAGGGATACGAGCAAACCTCCCCCAGCACTCTCCCTCATTTCCTCTCTCTCCATCCAGACCTACAAGGCTTTCCTGCCAGCCATGATGGCCAACAACCATGGTCACCTGGTCAGTATTGCCAGCTCGGCCGGGATGATTGGCGTTAACGGCTTAGCAGGTGAGTGTGCCCCCTCCATGCCCCATCTGCTTCCCCTACTAAGTGTGTATCCCTCTCCACTTGTTCACACCCTTTCCTTACTCAAGTGTGTAAGGCTGTTTGTCGGATAAAACATACTCAACATCTACAGATGTGAGAAAAAGTGTAGTTGTCTCAATTGCGCACAAATGGCTCATAAAACATGATTTAAAAAATTTATAATTGTAATGTTACCAAACATACTATATAATCAAAATATGTGGACACCCCTTTTAATTCGAGGAAGTAACTACTCCGTACCCATTGTAGACACAGGTGTATAACTTAGTACACAGTTGCTTGATCTCCTTCAACAAGTATGAGTAACAGAATGGGTGGTTGTGTAGAAAATGTTAGTGACTTTCCATTTGGCGCCGTCATAGGACCCCATCAAATGATTCTGCTACATTTCTGCCCTGGTCATCCACAAGTAAAGTGATTGTGAAGGTCAAAACGTCTGGGGGCAAGTTATGTTGCGAAGTGGTAGATTACACAAACGCACAGAAAGGAACCTGATCACCCAACATCAGTATTCAAACTTAATAGTAGTAGATCCCACCAGCAACGTTCCAGTATTGAATGGAAAGCCTTCCCAGACAAGCAAAGGCTGTTATAGCAACAGATGCTGGACCAACTTCATATTAATATCCTTGGTTTTGGAATGAGATATTGGGCAACCTGGTGTCTGCAAACATTTTGCCTTATAGTGTAATGTTCTTATTGAACATGTGCTTTAATCTGTCACTTGATCTGCGGTCTTTGCCTCCGGTGAATACGGGTGTGTTGGTGAATGAGGTTCGTTTAAATTTTCACGCTTGTTTGTTTTGCAGATTACTGTGCCAGCAAATTTGCCGCCATTGGTTTTGCGGAGTCTGTCGCTCTTGAAATGCTGGCGTTGGGCAAAGACGGAATCAAGACCACGATCGTGTGCCCGTTCTTCATAAACACGGGCATGTTCGAGGGCTGTGGCTCCAAGTGAGTTCCTCACACGCAGATATGCCCGCCGTAAATGGCCACAGGGCGTTGTGGGTGGGCGGCTGAACGTGTAGGGCCCGCGGGAGATGCAGGGTAAATCCCGTAAACATCTTATGTCAATTGGGATAGCGTCAGTGGTCAAAGGGCAGTTTGTCTTCACCACTCTGCTGCTCAGACTAGCAGTGGAAATGACCCCACTTTCCTGATGCTGCTGATTGGTTCTTCGGTCCGCTGGGCCGACGCCCCCTGTTCGTTAGACAGGAGAGTGACAGGTCCGGTAGCTTGGGGTAAACTTTTGAAGCAAGTGCCATTTATGTAATGATGTACAATTCTCTACTGGGGATGCGGGACTGGGGACTGGGAGGGGGTCGTGGTCTTTCTGAGGGGATCCTTGCTGTTTTTGGGGGAATGGAGTCGGCAATGATATGGATGATACGGAGCACGATAACGAAACATAATGAAAACCAAACGGAAAATAAGGAAAGAACTCTGCTGGTTACTAAGGGTGGAAGAAAAGAGAAGAAATAAAGTGGAACATGCCAATTTATGCACCTTGCGAGGGGCAAGGGACAGATGGAATGAATTAGGCCCCAAACCTTGGTCAGCTGAGAGAGACTGCCAGAGACTGCCCCCCCCCCAGTAACCAAGTGTAACGGTGTGCCTGAGAGAGGTGTAGAGATTGTTGGAAAGGTTCGAGGGTGTGGCCCTCTTTGACCACTCTGAACACACCCCCCCCCCCCCCATCTGTCCATAGATGGCCTCGCCTGATGCCCACATTGGAGCCAGACTATGTGGCCAAGAAGATTGTTAATGCCATCCGCACCGACCAGGTCTACCTGATCCTCCCCCGGAGTCTCTACATTGTGCTGGGCATGAAAAAGTGAGTGTGTGTGTGTTGTCCTTACTGTAAGAAGTAAACGCCAGGACTTGCGTGACTGACTGGTAGTTAGGGGTATAGCTCTAACCAGGTTTGACAGGGTAATAAACAGCTGAGTGACACAGACGACGTCAGACGTGACCCTGTTAGGGGTCTGATGTCACTGCCTGCAGCTTTCCTCACCTTTGGTTACATGTCCCTCATGTCAGCTCATCTCGCACCTGAGCGTGACCATGATTTCAGCCTGTCTCTGTCTAACCCATGCAAGCCTGATGGCCTTGGAGAGCTGTGTACAGATCTTCAGGTCTCCCCCAAGGATAGGGGCTCGCGCTGTGCTGATGGAGCTGTGGGGGGGGGGGTTTATCTCCATGGCAACCTCTGCCAGTCACTGCATACCACCACACCCCATCTCTGTTCCCATCCTATCCTAGAACAGGGCTGTTGAATTTCAATCCAAGAGTTCATGTCTTGCACCAAACCATGTGTGGGGGCATCTTACCTCAGCTCCTGTTGGTGTGATAGGGTTTCTCCGAGATTCCCAGAGGAGACCTCATGGTCCGCCCCACGGCAAGTGGCATAAATCAGTCCTGCTGTTACTGACTGACCAGGAAACCATGTAGCCAAACAAAGGTGTTTTATGTGTTTTGTGTGAGAACAGCCCTCTACACAAAGAAGGGTCAAATGCAAGCTTTGCTCCTTTGACATGTCGATCAACCTCTGCTTTGTCAAGGTGACTGTAAACAGTGTTGTATGTAGGTGTCATGGTCACTCACTGTATGAATCGGGGCAGTTCTGCTTCCCAGCGTCAGGGCTGCCCCTATCAGTTGAGGCATCACTGTCACCTGGCAGATTTGTGCAAGTGCTTTTGATGAGTCCAACATGATAGCAGGTCAGATTTCCCATATGGTGCTGAAACCTGTCCCTTCTGCTGCGCCCCCAGCTTCTTTCAGTGGAAGCAGGGGACCCTCCTTGGAAGATACCTAGGCGTGTTTGACGACCCCGAGGGCCGTGAGGTCTATAGGAAACGGTCCTGAGCGCCAGCCCTTCTGGAGAACCCCAGTCGTGATGTGGCCCCACTGCCCTGAGGTCGATTGTGCTCTTATTGCTCCAGGGGGCTGGTGTGCTCTATGCTGCCACCTGGAGGACAGAGATGGCTCCAGTTTTGAAAAATTCTGACGTTTTTTTTTTTTTTTCCTCCTCCCTTTTGGATCAACCCATAAGGTTCCCACTTACTATTTGTTTAAAATGGCCACAATTCTTCACTGCCAGCTGAAAATGTTCTACACTTTATTTAATTTTGGGGGGCACAGTGGTGAAAATTTAGATTTTGTAAAAAACATTTAATAAAGGTTTTGTATATTTTTTTACAGTTGGATTTCTCCCTGCAGTATATTTAATGTGGGGAATGTGGTGGCTGGTCATGTTACCATAACACCCAAAATTCCCTTGCATAAACTGGATTTCTTTTTCAGTTTGAAATAAAAATTAAGTGTCCTCATTTGACCTAAATCCTCCCATATATTATGCCACCTTTCTGATGCTTTTAAAATAACCAATAAAATCCTGATATGTACAGATACATTTTTAATTACCAGAATACCCACCTCACTGTGTTACAGCAGTCCTGACTGCTGCCTCAGTTTAGAGTCTCCACCTAGGTCTGGAGGTGAGGTGCCTGCGTTCCCCATAACAGATCTCAGGCCAGAGTCCCCCAGATGTTCTCCAAATGTGCTGAAGTAACAATCCAGCCAGAGGACGCTTCCACCCCCTTTTCAACTTGCAAATGGTTGCACCTGCGTTTGCTTCATGGTACTTAAAAACAGAATTTGCCGGGCAGCATGAGTACACAACTCTTTAAAGTACATCCTATATCCCTTAGAGTCCCCTATTTAGCTTCAATATAGGTTTTAATGACTAAGTAACTTCACTCCGGAAATAGGCCTAAGTCATCATTCAGATATACCAAAGATAATGGTTTATCAACGCTAGCAGGACGTGTTGACTGTGTTTGAACAAGAGTATGAGAGTATATGTGCTACTTTTTCTCCTCCTCCTCTACAATCTGATTGGTTATCTCTCTGAACCAATCATTGTTCCTTCTGCCCTCAGCACATTTTTGTATAAGTAAAACTCCCCTGAACCTCCATCTGTCACCTGTCCATAACAGGTTATACGTTTTCATTTATATACTACCACTTTAAATGCCAGTACAGTCAGACTGTATTTTGTTACATTCATGCTTGATCATCTTGCAAGCGAAAGGGGCAGCAAACCATCATTATTCACAGCCTGCCCGATGGCACTAGGGCCAACGACATGCATCCTGTCTGTAACAATTCTCTGAGAAACACCTTACTGTGCCTTTGGTATGCTAATAAACAGGGCGGCACGACATTGAGAAATTTCAGATATCAAAATTCAAAATTTTTTCACAAACCTGTCTATGAGTGACTTAAACAGCAAGGATGAAAATTATGATCATCTCAGAGAGCCTATGCAGTGCTCATGCAAAAGCAAGGGTGGTAAACTTTAAACAGATTTTTTAACACATACTAGATGATTTTGAACAATCATAAAAATTGCAAACTTTGCTAAGTTTTGTTTCCTAGAGTAAAATAGTTTCAGTGAAACATGAACCCTGCCGAGCTCGGCAAGTTGTATCGCCAAGATTTCTAAATACTGGAACTGTATTACAAAATAACTGTTTTTGAAAATACCATATACTGCAGTATAATGTTCGGACAGTATGAGGGTATGACAAAGCCTGATCTCAACCCTGCTGATTATATATAATATTGCACATTGCCCAGCCCTAACTGCGGCTGATGGTTTGCTGTGCGGGCGGAGTCTGCACTGTGTATTCAAAAACCCATAAATCGGGGTAAATTGTCATGGAAAATGAGAACCATTCGTTTTCCTTTTTTATCAAGCATCACAAAAATTCTAGCATGATGTGTTTGATTTAATTTGCCTACTCGACATCTCACGGCCTCCGTTGTGATTATTGCGCATTAGCACATTGTGATTTGAAATCGTTATGCTACCTATTTAATAAATATAAATCACTTTCACAAAGGAGACACCAGAGCATCATTTCAGGTGTTTGATAAACTGAACAGTTTCAGACAGGAACAAGGTCAACCCGACTGATTGATATTTTTATTGGTCCCCATGGGGAAATTCTCTTTACGCCTCCCCAAACTCGCTCTCTGTAGGTGAGAGCAAGCTGGCTGCGAAAGGCAGCCACCCATAGCAGCATCCAGGGAGCTGGGGGTTAAGGGCCTTACTCAAGGACCCGCAGATGTGCCGAGGCTAGAACAGGTGATCTCCTGATCACAGGCACAGAGGCTTAGCCCACTGAGCCACACGCTATGAGACCTGGAAATAATTCTCCCACTTCCTGCACATTGACTGTAAGAACTGCTGAAATATTAGCCAATTCTTTTATTCCTGTATGTGAGCTGTTGTTTGTCAGACTTCTATTTTTATTATAATAAGTCCCAAGTAACATTAACGCCTTAAACATTTTAAACATACATCTACAAGGTGCAGGGCTGTTCGTACAGGCTGTCATGACTAAAAAGAGCTTGTGCTTGTCCCTTTCTTTCCTCTTCAGCCTTTTGCCAGTAAAGCTTGCCATCTTGCTTGGCGTCTACCTTGGAGCTTTCAACTTCATGGATGCCTTCCAGGGGCGTGTGAAAAAGACCCAGTGACCAGGGGGTGGTGCCAAAGGATACTACAAGCCATTTTTCACATATGCTTCAGGCAACTTATTTACAGTACAAATTTTTTAATTAGATTTTATTGTATGTTTTTAACATGTACCTAATGTAGTGTTTTGGTATGAGACCCCCCAGCAAAAAACTGGTGACCTACCCATTTTATGTCTGTAAACCCCTCCTACAAGACGCCTGATTATACTGTTTGATTGAACCAATGGTGTAGGCTTGGTTTTGGCATTGGTAGGGACAGAATCTGCCCCGACCCCCCGACCCCCCTAAACACACGGCAATCACACAATATTGGTGGGAACATGTGCCTGCCATCCATACCAAAATCTACACCCTTGAGTTGAACTCAGGATGCACAGAGTATATATGAAGGACCCCACCCAGCAGTGTAAAAGGCACAGACTGATATCTGCAATGCAGAGTATGACTCTGTGCGCTCTGCATGCTCCAGCTCACATCCTGTGGAAAGCATCCAAGCCTTCATATGTCGAAAGGAAGGATTTCCGTAGGCATTCCATGGTGCATAAGGCCTGCGAGCCCCACTAGCACTTGTTTAGTTTCAGGATTTACTGAGGATCCCATTGCTGCCAAATGTATCAAACACGAGTGTGTTGAAATATGCAATTAGAAGGCCCTTATTGGCAGACTTGGAGTCACCCAGAAGCACTTAAAATTGCCTGAGATTTACAAAGATCCGTTTAAACATTCTGGTTAAAGATGTTTAGTCAGAAGAAAAACACAAATTACAGTGTTAACCTTGCTGTTCAAGGTATTTACTAGCAGAGTCTGGAATGCACCCCATAATATTATTAGAATTATTTCCAGTAGATCCTTTACAAACTATGTATTATTACTATTTTAGCATTCACATATTTCTGTAGCTGGATGCAGTATTAAATCACCTCAATTTCATTGCTTAACCAGCAGGGCAGATCTCACACGCCAGCTGTTTGGCCACAAAATGATGCCCATCTAATCTGGGCAGTGAAGACTGACTGAGTAACCACTTATTTTTGTACTCCTGATACTTCTGTGGTACAAATAAAAATTTCATTTAGAGAGCTTAGTTATCCGTTATGTATTGTAACCACAGTTTATTGGAACCAGTTACTGCATTTCTGACTGGAATATGTATAAAAAAATCAAAAAATTGTTTATCACTGCTTATTAATATTTGTTATATGCCCAATAAGTACTAATAAAAAAAATCAATAAGATGCCGAAGTCGTGTTGTTTATTTGCGAGGCAGAAGGTGGGAGCGGCTCTGCCTTGCTCGCTCGTACAGAAACCCCACAGAGGTTCACATCTGCTCACATCTGTCCCCATGGGGGTACCAGAGGCAAGTGATTACAGACTGCAAAGGGCGACTGCTTGTTTGTTTGGCTGTGGGGGGAAAGCTTATATTAAATGGCTAACAAGACTTTTTTTTTTAATTCCCATCCATCCTTCTCCAAAGCTAACATCTTTGCAGGGCACAAGGTCCTTAACTCCCCGAAAAATGCTCCAGGGGGAATGGGGTGATCTCACCTCTACATGCATGTATGTCTTGAAAAAGGAGTGCAAGGTGGCATATGTGAAAACTAACACCATCCTATGTCCTTCACAGAAATGGCCATTTTTTTTAAATATCAGTTTTGATCTGTAAATATAAGTGTGAACGTGGACTTATAAGGATGAGAACAGTCTGTAATATGGGTTTAATAACAGCTCCTTGCATAACAGTCACAAAGGAAACTTAATAGAATGACTAATTAATCCTTTTTCTGTGTCTTCGGTATGATTTCGTTCACCCGATTTGGTCCTGAATGATCAGTAGTTGCGTTTTGTGACTCCTGGTTCCCCCTTCCAACTGTACTAAAGGTGCACAAGGGTGTGGTACAACCTGCACAATCCATCAGATGGCACATACACACGCACTAGAGGCAACACAGAGAGACATCTAAATGCATGTCTTTTGACAGTAGGAGGAAAGCAGAATACTTCCCCATGAGAGGGGGGTGACAGAAAGCCACACAGCAGGAGACGCATAAACTCCACATGTATGGAGCAGAGGTGGGGTTCCAGACCCCTGTACTGCACCACTTCATATTTCATCAGTTATTTAGCCCATAGCCTGATTCAAAAGTATATGGCTCCATCCAGAGCATAAAGAGAGCAAAACACCCAGGCTACCATCCACCATATTTCAACTTCCTCCACCAGTAACTGCCAAATATTAGTCATTTAGCAACTGCAATCCACTGATGGCAAATCTCGCTCTTTCTGGGGTTTTTTCTTGTTCTTCTGCAACCATAAACGCCAAGAAAACATACTAAATAACAGCAAAAGCACAGAACTTCCTGGTACAATGTACAGGCGAATGGCTTGTTTTGTCACAAATTTTCAAATCTGAACACCTCACCTTGTTGATACTTCTACGTTATGCTGTTATGAACCACAAGATCTCTGGGGGGGGGGGGGGGGTCTCCCTGGGGATGTTCGGTACATGTGCATCTTTTTCAATAATTTCAGGCAAAATGTGAAGATAGCCTCTGATCTTCTCTGTGGCCCCTGTCCAGGCCCCTGAGCACCACAGGGGCCCCGGGAGGGGCTCACTTGCTGCGAGGACCCCCAAAGTTCACCGTGGACAGTCTGCTTTGTCACTCCAAAGCTGGCCCGTCAAATGGGCAGGGGTGGTGGGCCCCACATGCATACCCTAATGCCAATGCCCCTTTAAGACAAGTGTCTGTGGATGAAACACTGGGTTACAGACTAAGAGCTCATGGGTTCAAATCCCACTCCAGCCACACCTCTGAAATAACTCTGAAAATAATCTTCATAACCTTTACTTAGGAAAAAAAAGGTCTTACGTGCACCTTACTTCAGCAATATTTACAAGTACAGTATAAGTAACATATCATAACAAAACTATTATGATATTTTACATAATCTAATATTATATATTATAATGCACTATAATAATATAATTAATCTATTATATAGATTAAAGTATGCACTATAAAGGAAAAGCAATCATAAAAATGTAACTAATTATAAAAGGCATTTAATTAATGCTGCTCCTTCTGCTGTGCCTCCTCTCATCAAATGATTGTCCTTCAGCCTTTTCACAATAGAATTTATTTCTCCACCTACTGTGACCAGACTCCCGTTTCTGTGGCTGCCCACACTGCTTGCACGTGGAGTGCTGATGGGTCACACGAGGTGGGATGGGGAGGCCCTGTGTCCTGGCCAAGACTTCAGCTGCCTTCTGCCTCCTCCACTCGGGGCTCTGGCTCCCAATCTTTAACCCGGACAGGTTGCTGAGGGACTCTGCATGCAAGAGTGGCTGTGGTGTCGGTGTCGGCCTGCCTGCCGGCCGCATGTGGTAGGGCATCCACAGAAAGAAGGGGGGGTAAAGCTGGCGGCTGATGGAAGACAGGTTGTGGTGTGGGCGGGTGCCACCACAACTGTGAATTGCTGTCAGTAAGGACAGGCCATCCTTCCTTATTCTGCCTAAAAAGGACATGGCTGATCCACTCGTGCTGCTCCTTTGGGAGCTGGGGCTTCTAGACTTCTGGAAGAGGGACATCCTACAAAAACAATAATGATGATAATAATAATTTCACTATTTGATTTGGAACTTTTTTTTTTTTCTTACCTCAGAAGCAGCACGACAAACGTCTCCCTTTCCGGAGAAAAGTGTGATGGAACCACTTTGGGGGTGACTGTGGACAGATTGACAGCTGCATGTCAGTGTTGTTGGAAACATAACGCACAACAATATTTCTTTTTTTTAGTTTACTGTGAGCACTGTTACAAAGCAACTTGCAGAAGCCATACTTTTATTTGACTGTATTAAATGATTAAAATGTAAATAGAGATTGAATGACAGGATGATCAAGTGTATGAATGAATGAATGAATGAATGAATGAATGAATAAAAGCCAAGCTTAACCACATGGCCACAGGCAAGTAGTAAGTTCTCTATGTAATTATCCTATTATGGCGAACAAGCAGACAGGACACGCAGGCCAGAGCAGCCTAGACTACCAGCACTAACGACAATAAGCCTAATACTCAGCTTGGGCTCTTAACCTGCTTTAGCACGAATTTTTAGGGCCAACAAAGATGAATAACAACAATAAATATACTGTACATATGTTTGTATAACATACATTTAGCGGATAACATCATTTAATTTAGTCAAAAAATATATGTAGACACACCTGACATCTCAGCCTCCGCCGCACAGGCCAGCAGCTCTGCATCTGAGGGCTCTGACAGACGCGGATGCAAAATATCGGAATAAATAAATTTGAATAAAATAGCACTGGAGCTGCTAGTTCTGCATTTACTATATTTAAAGCGTACCAGGAGCTACGGTCGACATGTCATCAGAGGAGCTCGGCGGATTCAACAGAACGGCAAAAAGGACCACGGAGGTTACAGGGCTGAGCAGGGTCTGCTGTACATCTCTCCTCTGGATGTACTTCTTCAGCTCATCCATTTTGGTCCCTGCCTTGTACAGCTGCTCCCTGATCCATAGCTGAAGTCATTGGACAGAAGCCACTTGAAGGTTTTCCCCCGGTTCTGTCCAAACTGGACAGCACACTCGCTTGCTACCAGCCGGTGGTCCTGGGGGTCTCCTCCTTCAGCTACCACTCTGCTCTTGGCCTCCATCCAGACCGCCGCTAAATCCTTGACCTGGCTTGGTGTACCTGTCCCAGTCTGGCCCATGTGGGCTCTCTGCGCAGCCAGTACCTCAGGTGAGGGTTGCAGGATGAGCTCCCTGTTGGGCTCAAAGCAGAAAACGATGCAGAGTCCATTCTGATAGGACAAAGAATTGAACAGATCAATAAATGCAAACATATGTTGACATAATGCAAGACATGATGCAAATAAATATTGGTATATTGACATAATACCTCCTAAAGAAGTTTGGATGCACATTCCATCCCTTTTTAAGAAAGCAGGGCTGCATTTATATAAAAAAATGCATTCCAAGCATTTTCTGTTCAGAAGTATGACTAATGACACTGACTACATAACTACTTTATGCATAAAATTAATCGAGGGTACGGTGAATACACTGTTCTACACCATTTACCGTCCGTTTTTTCGCGTATGAAATATAACACATGACAACATGAAGCCAAACTAACGATCTGCAAAGTATGAAGAAAATGTTATCTTTTACCCGCGGTTAAACACTTTGTTGGGCTTGCCTGTTAGCGCTGTGTAGATGCACGATGTAAAGCTTAAAGCGCGTCCGTGCTTCATTCTGCGGGGGGGGGCGGGGCATCGCCACGCTCGGCCAATCGCGCGGGGCCATCGCCACGTTCGGCCAATTGCGCGGGGTCACTCTCGTCCCTCGGCCAATCGGTCCAGACCGTTTTGAAACAGCTCATCGTCACCGACCAATTTTAGCACATGCGCTGAAGTGAGCACGATGACTGGAGCGGACCAAGTTCCTTATGTACGTCATACCGAGCTGTACTTTCACACTGATGGGTGGACGCATACAATTTGTACAGTTTGTACTACTATCTATTGAATTAAATTCAATTATATTTGTATAGCCCATTTTCACAACATTTCGCTGTCTCAAAGTGCTTTACATTATCCTTGCCAAATGCCCTCAGAAAGCAATCCTGAGGCAACAAAGGCAGGGAAAACTCCATGGTAGGAAAAAAAACCTTGGCCCGACAAAGGAAGTTAAATCTCAACTATTTAAGCCCAAGATTTACCCAAAAACCGTATTTATGTCTAACAATACATTTGTTATTTCTAACATTTATTTATTTATTATTTATTTTAATCCGTTTATCATGCACATGACAAATAAAGGACTGTGACAGCAGTCAGAGAAAATCGCCGTAGATCATAAAGAAATGTAATATTCGTATATATGTTCCATGCTCATGCCAGCAAACACACGAAGTTTGAGAAACAGTGCGAGACAACAATCCACCGGAATGCAATGCACACCAGCAGGGAGCGATCAGCACCACTCGGGCCGATAGTAGTTTCCTCATATTCGGTCATAGCGAGTGTTGGTGATCGATAATTTCCGTAAGTATTGGGAAAGATGTGCATACTTTTTCCTGGCAAATACTCTTCTTGTTCTATTAGGGAAAGCATGCACTAAATGCAACGTGAGCTCCAGGGAAATAAATTTAACAGTGCAAACAAATTACATATTTATAGAATTTACAATATGTAAATATGGTATACACACTTTGTAGCACTGAAAATAAAGCAGGCAGGATGAACGATCTCCGGAGATTTACTTCGCTCAGATTAAATGCATATTCAGCTGCACCTTCACAGCCCAACTGAATCAATCCGGAATCGGATAGCGGAAGTGAACAGAAAAACGTCACTGGATTCGTTTCCCAGTCACCCAATATACTACTTAGAAGAGGATTCAAATCTGCATAACTGTCAGCAAGCCACAATGGATCTACCCTGAGGAAAACAATAATAATAAGAAACAATAGAATAACAATAAAAAAAATCATTTAAAATTTTACATTGTTATATGACATATTAAAAATCAGTAGCTGGTAAAACTGAAGCTGAAATTGATGAGATAGTAGTAGTAAAAGCTGTATGCGGCCACCCGTTCGCGGGAAAGTACAGAACCCTATGACGTACAAAAGGAACTTGGTCCCCTCTTGTCATCGTGCTCGCTTCGGCAGCACATATGCAAAAATTGGAACGATACAGAGAAGATTAGCATGGCCCCTGGCGCAAGGATGACACGCAAACTCGTGAAGCGTTCCATATTTTTCCACACTGCAGCATTTAATTTTAGTTTATTATCCATCCTTCGTCCTCATAAGCATCATTGCTAATGTCCCATTTTTAATACATGTGCTGTCAAAGCAAGCCACATATGTATACATATGTTATACATTCCGCTTTAAATGTGTCTGTACCTAAAAACGCGACTTTAACCTGAATTGTGAAAACCTAATCACATCTGTTATTAACATCTGTCCTGGAGCATTAAAGGGTATGTCCACCAGGGGGCAGTGCGAGATAGCAATTTTGGTCGGCCCCTACTTTTCCGATCTCACGGATGCGGATGCGGTTGTGACATGAAGTAACGTACAATCGCTGTCTCCACAGAGAATTGCTGATTTTGTAATACTGCTGCAGCATTCTCTCTGTTCTAATCACTGCGCCACATCGTATTGGTACTTCGCTCTGGCGCATATCACTTCATATTTAATGTTGCATTGTATGTTAGATATCTCGTTGTAGTTAAGATTTCGCAATTAGGCTGCACGATACAGGAAAAAAAATCAATTTCAGCAATAAGTATTGCAAGATTTATAAAGAAAAAAAAGTTCAAATCAATTTCTCAGAAACACACCTATTCGTGAGTGATTTAAACAGCAAGGATGAAAGGATTAGAATTGGCTCGGAGAGCGCAAGCAAAGCTCATGCAAAAATAGCGGCGGTAAACTTAATGCTAAACATAGACTAGACAATTGTGAAAAGGAAAGTTATTAAAATTGCACAGCTTGCTAAGTTTTGTTTCCTAAAACAATATAGATGTTCCAGCCCCCGGCGAATTTTATGACCAAGATTTATAAATACCGGAACTGCATTGAAAAATAACGTTGCTTATGAAAGTAGGCAAGTCAGAATTTCAAGTTAGTTTCATTGTACTTTGTACACATGGTACTGCTTTCTTATACACTTAAACTGCCATTAAATTTTGAAGACACAGACGGACAAGACAGTGCTCGTAATATTTTCTCTCTTGCCTCTGAAAATATACAGATCTTCCGGCCACTCATTCATTAAAAAAATCAGATGCTACTTTAATACTAACCGTACCGTATACAGACGCATTGTATTCGATCTTTTATTTGTAGATATTTTTATTTATTACAATGTGAGTATTATGGCGTTCCATGCAAATATCTTAGGCGGTCTAGTTAGGCTAGAATGCGCAAATGGCTTTTGATTTCTTCTTCTCCTTTTAATGTTCGGCAGATTCTGCACACGGAAGAGATTTACGTGCTTATTTGAATAGGTTGCAGGAAAGTGAGCTCCGATTACAAGTGGTCGTATTTAACGCTGTCCACTTGTCACCGGATCATCCAGGACGCATGTTAATACCCGGTGTGAACAGGGCCATAGACACAGCAAGACAAGACAAGATTAGCACCTAATAAAAAGATGGCCCCTGATCTTCGGAAGGGGCTCATCTGCCACGAGGGCCCCTGAAGTTAGCCGCGGACGCTGTGCTTTGTCGCTCCAAAGCTAACTCGTCAAACGGGCAGGGGTTGCGGGCCCCACACGCATACCCCAACGTAGTTGCCCCTTTAAGACATCTGCCTAGGGGTGGAACACCAAGTCACGGACCAAGAGCTCCTCAGTTCGAATCCTGCTCCAGCCACACCTCTGAAATAAATCTTCATAGCTTTTAATTGGAAAAAAGGGTCTTACATACACCTTACTCCAGCAAAACTTACAAATATAGTATATAGGTAAAATATATCATAACATAATAACATAAAACTATTTTGATAATATTTTATATAATCTAATATTTATTATATATTATAATGCACTATAATAGAATGGCCCCTCCGAATACAAGCGGTCGTATTTAACGCTGTCCACTTGTCATCGGATCAGCCAAGACGCATGTTAATACCCGGTGTGAACAGGGCCTTAGACACATCTGGATGCAAACGCTCTTTATGTCACGTGTCTAGATGACAATGTCGTGGGCCAGTGGCGCAATGGATAACGCGTCTGACTACGGATCAGAAGATTCTAGGTTCGACTCCTGGCTGGCTCGGGAATAACTTTTTTGTTGCTGAAAAGCTGACTGCTTTAGTCGTTCCATGCTACGAACACACTATCGTCCTCATATCAGCTGCAGCCCTGGAACAGGCAGAATGTAAGGGAGCCAGTGTATCCCATATGGTCTAGCGGTTAGGATTCCTGGTTTTCACCCAGGCGGCCCGGTTTCGTCTCACCGGTATAAGAAAGGCAGTTTTTGACGACTGCAGCCCGGTTGTTTCCAATGTGCTTCTAATCAGATAACACAAACCTCTTCCTAAAAAGTCTAACTACTTCGCTCCAAGAGCTGGAAAGAGACAAGTCATCAGATACAACTCTCAACTGACCGTCATTATATACACGTGATTTTTGCTACACGTTTTCCGTGGCAGATGTGTAAATGCGTGGGGAGATTTGTCTATAGCAACAAGGTTTAGTTTACCCTGAACTGAGGTATGTCACGCGTTTCTTTAAAAAACTTTTTACTATTCAGCCAGTAATATCAATCCACACATTTGCACGTTTGTCTACGCGTTCACAGATCTATGCACGCATTTACAGATACGTCTACACGTGTACTAGTCTCAATACACTTGCAAATCTCATTACACATTTAGATTTTTGTACACGTTTACAATTCTGATTGCGCACACACGGATTCTGAAAACACATTTAGAGATTCCTGTATACATTCGCAAATCTCAGCAGACATTTAGAGATTCTGTTGCAAATTTATCAATCTAGTTATGCACGCACGAATTGAGATAGTCACATAACTCTCCACAAACATTTGCAAATAATTTTGCAACAACAACAGCCCCATACATTATTTAACCTAAAGTATAGAAGCAAAGAAGTTGCTACAAGTCACTCAGACAACAACAGTGCTTCATGCTGGGGACCAGGAAGAGCGCCCCCTATGTAAAAATAGAACAAGCGATCGAACCTTCCCGAAATAAAACGTTAAAAACACTTGCACAAACATAGTCTAGCTTGAATCCTGACAGTCAGAAGTTGCCAAACACAAACAAACAGTTTCCAAAAATCTTACTTAAACGGATAAACAAACTCGAATTGTAAACAAGCTAGCCCTAACAGACACGCTAACGCCACTTTCCCTTAACATTTTGAAGACTTCTGTTCCCGGTCAAACCCATTATTTTGAAAGCTCAGACCCTTGGGAAAAGTCGATATAAAGTTTGTCTTGATCAGTTGAGGCTTTTCCAACGCTACGGCCAGGTTACGTAGTCCCGAAAACACCAAAATAAAAGCGGGGCCTTACCTGTGCTTAATTGTAGCGTTTCTGCCGAATCCCATGCCCGGCCGCTTAACACCCACCACGGCAAATAGGTTTACGGCAGGGTGGGGCCGGTGCTATGTCGCTGAATTCATCTTTTCCCGGTGTTTTTCCTCTTCCAAGGAGTTGAAACTCGCCGTATTTACCAGACGCTTCAGGCCGAACCGAACGGACCGGCCGGCGCGCGCCACGCCCCGCGCACGTGCTGAAACCCGCCCGCGAAAACACCTGACGTCACGGACGCCGTATCTACAGGGGTCGTTTTTCTTTTCTTTGCTTTTCTTTTCTATTTTCGAGCATTTTCGCATGATTTTAGACTGAAGTGTTATGACGAATATCGATCTTTGGAGCCTTATGGAGAAGGGGAGGCCGAGAGCGGCGCACTTTCCGCAGTGAGTGTTAGCTTACTCATATAAACGACCTGGCAGTGCGCCCTTCCCCTAGCGGCCATATTGAAATGCTAATAGATGCCGTTAATATTTAAGTAACTTTATGCCTGGATAATGTTTTTTTAATGGTTGGAAATTTGTGATTTAATAGTATGGAGTCGTTTTATGCCGGAATGTTTTTTTTGTTTGTTTTTTTTTACCAAACGATGCATTTTGTTGATTTTTTATGTGTAAGCTAGCAGCCGTACGGCAGACGGTTCCATCGGCGGAGACTCGGGTTCCGGTTCTTTGTGACTGTCTGAGTGGCCTGGAGTTGGCATTTTGTTGCTTATCACAGGCCAGATGATTAATGAAATAATCTTGAATACCTATAAAAACATTAATTTGTATTTTTTCTTACTGATCTGACTGCTCTGTAATGGTTAAATCCAACTCGTGAATGACTATGCTAGCTGGCTAGTGCTAGTAACGCTAATACATCCATCCATCCATCCATTATCTTCCGCTTGATCCGAGGTCGGGTCGCGGGGGCAGCTGTCTCAGCAGGGA
>JAAGVU020000078.1:12694288-12751809 GCA_011763525.2 Mormyrus iriodes | reverse complement strand
CCAGGTCTCACTGTCATTGCCCACGTGAGCATTGAAGTCCCCCAGCAGAACAAGAGAGTCCCCAGGAGGAGTGCTCTAACGCTAATACAACCTCAGGCAAAAATTTTGGAATCGCCACACTCAGAGGATGTTCACCCAGCTTTTTTTACTTTGTGAAAAAAAGAATCATAGATATGACATTAAACAATTTTTGTTTGATAGCTGAACATTTTGGCTATGTGAAATGTATCTCAAAGAAATTAAATAGAATTATTTTAATTAATGGCACGGTTTTGTCCAGATGAAGTAGAGGAAAAATTATGGAATCAATCAACGTTGAGGAAAATATTTTGGGATCACCCTGTAATATGCATTTCTAAAACAAATAGTGGCAAAGTCTAAAAATACAAATTAGTCTGCAGTTAAAAGAGAGTGCTTACAGACCTTGTGTAAGCTGGTGGACTTGGCTCATTGAAAGGAAACATGGCCCCAACAAGAGAGATGCCAACTGAAACAATGGGAAGGATTATAAAACTTCTTCAAGACGGAAATCCAACATGGAATGTGGCAAAAGATGTCGGTTGTTCCCAGTCAGCTGTGTGTGAAATTTGTTGCAGGTATAAGCAAGGGGAAGGTTGTAAAAGGAAAACCAAGGAAGACGTCAAAGCATCAGGACAGAAAATTACAGACAAATACGAAACGAAACGAATCAGAAACAAATGGGCAGAAACATTAGTCGATGTTTGTGACAGAACTTTAAGAAATCGACTGAATGAAATGGGATTTACATATAGAAAAGACAAATAAAAACCAAGACGAACACCTAAACAGAACAAAACTTGGTTACAGTGGGCTAAAGAGAAGTAATCATGCATTGAGTTTAATTAGATGTAAGTGATATTCAGTGATGAATCCTGAATCTCCATTGGACCATGGAGATGTTGCTAGAATTTTGTTCATAGCTAAATGTTTTACCACTAGGCAGAGGTCTTAAAGGGGCAATGGCACTGGGGTAGGCATGTGGGGCTCACCTTTGACAAGTCAACTTTAGAGCAACAAAACCGACCATCCTTGGTGAATTTCAGGGGTCTACTTAGCAAGTGTGGCCCTGCTGAGGCCATCGTAGTGCACAGGGGCCAACTGATACTTCTACGTTATGCTATTATGAACCACAAGGGCTCTGGGGGGGGGGGGGTCTCCCTGGGGATGGTCGGCACATGTGCATCTTTTTCAATAATTTCAGGCATGAAATGGAACGCGGACACAGAACATTGAAATAACTGGGTTCATTCAAAGAAACCCTCAATCAATCAGGGCCCCTGAACAGTCAGACCTCATAATTATCCCTGATTGTAGCCCATGGCAGGAAGAATACAGTGCATCGGGAAAGTATTCACAGCGTTTCACTTTTCCCACATTTTGTTATGTTACAGCCTTATTCCAAAATGGATTAAATTCATTTTTAACCTGAAAATTCTACACACACTACCCCATAATGACAAAGTGAAAAAAATTTGCTTGAAATTTTTGCAAATTTATAAAAAATAAAAAACACAAATATCACATGTACATAAGTATTCACAGCCTTTGCCATGACACTCAAAATTGAGCTCAGACGCATCCTGTTTCCACCGATCACCCTTCAGATGTTTCTACAACTTGACTGGAGTCCACCTGTGGTAAATTCAGGTGATTGGACATGTTTTGGATAGGCACATACCTGTCTATATAAGGCCCCGTAGTTGACTGTGCATGTCAGAGCACAAACCAAGCCATGAAGTCCAAGGAATTGTCTGTAGACCTCCGAGATAGGATTGTATCAAGGGACAGATATGGGGAAGGGTACAGAAAAATTTCTGCAGCATTGAAGGTCCAAATGAGCATTATGGGCATCCATAAATGAAAGAAGTTTGGAACCACCAGGACTCTTCCTAGAGCTGGCCGCCCGGCCAATCTGAGCAATCGGGGTAGAAGGGCCTTAGTCAGGGAGGTGACCAAGAACCCAATGGTCACTCTGACAGAGCTCCAGCGTTGCTCTGTGGAGAGAGGAAAACCTTCCAGGAGGACAACCATTTCTGCAGCACTCCACCAATCAGGCCTGCATGGCAGAGTGGCCAGACAGAAGCCACTCCTCAGTAAAAGGCACATGACAGCCGGCCTGGAGTTTGCTGAAAGGCACCTGAAGGACTCTCAGACCATGAGAAACAAAACTCTCTGGCCTGATGAAACAAAGATTGAACTCTTTGGCCTGAATGGCAAGCGTCATGTCTGTAGGAAAGCAGGCACCGCTCATCACCTGGTCAATACCATCCCTACAGTGAAGCATGGTGGTGGCAGCATCATGCTGTGGGGATGTTTTTCGGCAGCAGGAACTGGGAGACTAGTCAGGGTCGAGGGAAAGATGAATGCAGCAATGTACAGAGACATCCTTGCTGATAACCTGCTCCAGAGCGCTCTGGACCTCGGACTGGGGTGAAGGTCTTCCCTGTTGGACCTTCCAACAGGACAACGACCCTAAGCACACAGCCAAGATGACAAAGGAGTGGCTTCGGGACAACTCTGTGAATGTCCTTGAGTGGTCCAGCCAGAGCCCAGACTTGAACCCGATTGAACATCTCTGGAGAGATCTGAAAATGGCTGTGCACCGATGTTCCCCATCCAACCAGATGGAGCTTGAGAGGTTCTGCAAAGGAGAATGGGAGAAACTGCCCAAAACCAGGTGTGCTAAGCCTGTAGCATCATACTCAAAAAGACCTGAGACTGTAATCGCTGCCAAAGGTGCTTCAACAAAGTACTGAGCAAAGGCTGTGAATACTTATGTACATTATATTTGTATTTTTTATTCTTAATAAATTTGCAAAAAATGAATTTAATCCATTTTGGAATAAGGCAGTAACATAGCAAAAACATGGAAAGCGTGAAGCGCTGGGAATACTTTCCGGGTGCACTGAATATTTTCAAAGGAAGTAAACTGGTTTTTAATTATTTTTATTTTCAAACAAATTGCCAAAAGTCTAATTAGTCAAATATTACATATTAAATTAAATATACAGATAAATGTGATTAAAAGAACATTCCAAAGGTCACACAGATGCTGACTTTAACGGCGAGGATCAGCCTCGTATTAAGAATCACAGCTTTTTACAAAGATGATCAGGTTCCCATCATTTCACATCTCTGAAATGCAATTACAGCTACACCAACATGATTTTTTTAAAACCTTAAAGAATATGTCAATGAAAACCCAAGGCAACCAGGCGTCGTGTGTTAAACCCTCCCTGAAAACACACAATAGCTCGTCTGCTTGATAGGATTTCCGGGCTGAACAACCAGAAGCTATATCACTGTTGAACAAGTCAGTAAGAGAATTGCCATGTTCAGTTTAAACACTCATTTCCTGCAAGATAAATGTTAATGCAAATAGAACATATTATTGTACAACAGGGAAGGACATACTTTTGATACTTCCTGGATTCCTATTGGTTCATTTCAGGGGTGGATGACATTATTACCTGCACACATCGCTGGCCAGTGGGGACACTTTGTTACTAAATCAGAGTGATTTTAGCAAATGTTCCAACGGTAACATGAAGCAACTGCATAACACACAGGAAATGTGTACAGGCAGTGATGTCTGCCCTCACAACTATTCTATACAGAAGGACTATTTTGGCGACCATTAGGTGATGCCCATACAATGCTGGGAAAAAAATTGCCTTTTCATTTCGATCGCCTACAACCACGCCCATGTGCTTCACATTTGCACTGCTAACAACCCAATTCCACCAACAAACACCATTTGTTTAGCCCACAGTTCTAACAAATGACCAGCGGCCCCCTTTATATTGGAATGGACAGTTAATTGGCCGAAGGCAGCCCTGTTCTGTCAAGCCACAGTGATAATTTACAAAAAGATGGCCATGTTCTTTAATGCAAGTGTGGCAAGTCCACGTTAGGGGCTATTTGAGGACAGGTCCCATGGCAAGGGGTCAGTCATTCGGGGGCAGATTGCCGGTACAGAAAAGGCACAGGTAGACAGATGTGTTCTCCGAACAGTATCAGAGCAATTTAAAGAAGTCTGATTTTCATTATTTTACCTTCAATTTGAAGTAACAAATTTTCTTTTTTTTTTATTCCACCATCATGTTTGCTTTAAAATAAGCAAATGGCTTGACTCCTAGGCTTGCTCTGCTCCCTGTTCAATCACTTCCAGACACTACGTCTGGTACGTCGGTGAAGGAATGTCGCCCCCCTATGGCTGTTGCTGGTACTGTCCCTCTGTGGCCGTGTAGAAGTCGTCCAGCACACTCTGGATGTAGTCGAACGTGGGCCGGTCCTCAGGTTTGTTCTTCCAGCAAGTGTTCATAATTTCGTACAGCTCGTTGGGGCAGTTCTCGGGTTTGGGCATCCGGTAACCTCGCTGAACTGAGGTCATGACCTCAGCGTTACTCATTCCTGCAGGGAAATGGGAAACAGGCCAACAATAAATTCACACATCACAGGGAAATAAAATACTTTAATTATGTGGATGGACCAAATACCAGACTGCATTACTGGTTTATAGTATGCAGTTAGCACTATCACCAGCAGGTGGAGGCAGAGCTACAATTTCCATTGGGAGTGACAGACATCACATTCAATGCAGTATTTTTTGCAGATTGAGAAAAAGAGAACAAAAAAAACCCCACTGCGCTCACTGCACACTGCTGCAGACTGTCCAGTGCAAAAAAAATTATGACCAGACTATTATAGGCTTGAATCAGTGAATGAGAATGACCATTATGCAAATCAAGTTACCAGTCTCGGATAGCACTAAACACAAAGTTTAAAACCTTTTCAGACCGGATTAAGTACATAAATTAGGGGTGAGGATTTACCGGGATAAGGCATTTTCCCATAGGTGATTATTTCATACAGCAAGATGCCAAAGGACCACATGTCGGATTTGATGGTGAACGAGCCGTAGTTAATGGCCTCAGGCGCCGTCCACTTGATGGGAAATTTGGCCCCTGCAAGTAAAACAAAAGCATCACGGAGGTTCAGTAAATGTGTGAAACCGAGACATCTTAGCCTGCAGAAGATGGAAAAAAGCACAAAAACAACAGAGGGGTCCAGGGAAATGGGGCATAAAAGTCACTGGACTGAAGCGTTGATAAGGCAGCCACGCTATAGCGTCAAGCTGAAAACACCTGTGGGCCCATCCATCCTGCCGACGGCGGTCGCCGTATGCAGACATGCTCGCTCGCTCGCTCTCTTGCTCGCCCACTGAGGCGCAGGTGACTCGCATCAGCGCCCGCAATGCCACCCTGCTCTTCGGCACCAAAACAGGCCACAGAGCTCAATGCCACGTGACGAACCGGAAAGCACGCCGAGCCCACAGGATGTCCCCTGGGGCCAAGCTGTGGGTGGGGGTATCACTGAGGGTTGGGGGAGGGAGTAGAGCCTGATGTCATGGACACCGAACTTACACACATAGCGCTAATACCAAACCTCCAGTTTCTACAAAACTTCTTAGACAGTAAACACTGCTCACCGTACCTCCACACATAGCAGTAAATAATGCAATAAGTCTCTGAAAGAAGCTCATTAGCGTTAAATTGCACGCTGTCAGTTTATAGTACTAGTTTGCCCACCCTCTCTGGCCGTGTACTGGTCATCCTCGATAATCCTCGCCAGGCCAAAGTCAGCGATCTTGCAAAGCAGGCTCTCTGACACCAGGACATTGGCTGCCCGCAGGTCACGGTGGATGTAATTCTTCTTCTCAATGTAGGCCATGCCCTCAGCGATCTGGTGGGGGGATGGCGGATGCTAGTTCTGAGCGCTTCAGACCGCTCAGAAATGGTTTCACTCTTACAGTGTCATCAGCTCAGGGTGACCACCTCCATCTGGAAGCGTCGTTGTCAGCAAACGCCATCACGTACCGTTTGCAAATGAAAACTTTTATGTTTTACAAGAACAGCACAAAATAGGCCGATGACTGGCACCTCATATTTTCCACAAACAGGAAACATCTCAAAATATGCTACAAACACACTGTCAACCAGGCTAATTTCTGTTCCTCTTTTAGCATATTAATGGAAACAAAAAAAAAAGTTTGTTTCGAGAAGTGTTTAATGAGCGTACATGTTTTCCCATTTGTCAGATGGGGAAAAAGAATTTAACTTACTTGTGCTGAAAAATCAATAAGTTTGGGTAACATTATTTTCGACCCGGCTTCACTTTTGAGGAAGTCCAACAGGCTTCCTGTGAACGAAAACAGAAAAACAGACAAACTTTCGTTTAAGAGGACAAAAGTGACAAGAAGGCTCCCTGGATTCAGGTCTGTCTGTCATCAAGCAGCCATTAGCAAGCACCCTGCACACATCTGTGCCTGAACACAGCTGTCATGTGAGGTTTTACCGTAATATCATTTATTGTGAAACAGGATACATTTACAGTCACACTTATACTCATGCAAATGGGAAAAATGACAGAATACAGAAGTATAAGATTTTAACAGACATTTCTAAAAACTGCCAAGTGAGGTGCATTGTATCCAGTTACCTCTGAAAAGAGGCGCTATAACCGCAGTTTCGCTACACTTCCCGGGCTACAGGCTAACGTGCCAAGCGTGCATCCCTACCGTTGGCCATGAACTCGGTGATGATGTAGATGGGCTCGATCTTGGTGACCACGGCATAGAGCCGCACCAGCCGGTCGTGCTGAAGTGTCTTCATCAGGTTGGCCTCCTCCAGGAAGGCCTCGGGCGACATGGTGCCCGGCTTCAGCGTCTTTACCGCCACCTTCGTGCTGTTGTTGTAGTACGCTGCGTGCCACAAAGCAAACACCACCCGTTAGCAGCAGATGACGTGTCATTGGGCAGAGGCCTTGCCCATAGATTCAGTCGCCCACCTGCTGATTTATCCCAAACGATGTACCCCGGAAGTTTAAGATGATGTCAAAATGTGGTCTGGAGACACTGATCTTAAAACCTGGTTCAGGATTTCCACAATAAAATCTGGACTGCAAAACAGGGGTCACCTGTACCTGGAGACCTTGAAGGGGCTCGCCTCTGCTGACCCGAAAACGAAAACAATGATCTGCAGGAACGCATAAAAGTGCGGGAAGGGCCTGGAAAAAGCTCTGAAGGTGGCACATCAACAGTGCTGCCAGGACGGAGCCCACCGATGAGATCTTGGGGCCGTGGGCATGCAAGAGACCGACGTCCTACCAGGGTTACCCTCCTCTAGCAGAAACTAAAACTATAAGACAATATTATTCATCATTTACATATTTGTCTAATATATTTTCCCCCCAAAAGCACCCTGGAATAGTCCTTGGTAGTCAACCCTGAAGCAGACAGGACATTGTCTTATGTTAAGACAGTAACGCAAACTGGTGATACTACAATCTGGGGAAGCGAAAAACATATTTACGGTTAGATGATGCAATTTGTTAATTTTGTATCTTTTAGCTTCTCCCCAGTTCTGATTAATGTCATATTTTGAAGGATTCCTGCAGTGTTATATTTATAAAGACCGGCTGTCAAGCAGTTCCTACATGGAGGGAATAATCGATTCTCAAACCATGGATGCCAGCCTCAGCCAATCAGGTGCTCTGGCGCCTATTAAGGTCGCTCTTAAGAGTCTCTCCCTTAAGCGATCTCTTAAGAGATTGTTCGGGAAACAGACGTAGGAAAAGAAGTATCTTTCGTAAGATGCAATCCTTAGAGTCGCTATCGGGAAACGCACCCTCAGGGAGGGGGAAGCACTTTCTCGACAGGAACCGTACATCATTTGAATATTTGCAACGCTGCCTGCTTCCTGGACTGGGATGGCCAGACCCAGGGCCACGTAACACAGTGCGCCATGCCTATGCAAATCCATAACTGGATGCCTTTGTCTCACGCCTGATAAATATCAGCTGCCACCTAGACTGACAGACATCGCTGTTATATACGACATAGCCTGAACAGAAGAGCAGACATTTAAAGGAGCTACGATATCAACCCTGACCGAATCTGCGAGGCCTGCAGGCCGCCGTTTGAATACGGCGATGTTCAGCCAACTTTAACCATTTGCCCAGCGTTTCATAATAAATTAATGATATCAGTGTCTCACTAACTGACTGGATAGTAATAAAATATAAAAGGTGACACATTATACCCATCCATCAATTTTCCTTCCCCAGTGTGGGGTCGACATAAGAAATGAAATGGGAATTTTTTGGAGGAGTTTCTGGGAGCTTTTCGAAAGCCACAGGCGACACGCGAAGGCCAGCAGGCGGGTCACGAAAAGTGTAGTAACTTATAAATGTACAGTGCTAGACTGGAGGGCGCCACACGTGTTTACAGCAAGCTCTCACACGATATCTCGCAGTGATCTGTGTCTCACGTTTCTCGTATCTTTTGGCTTCACTCCATTTGCATGTTTGTTTTGCTCATAAAATTGCTAAATTTTATGTGTTTTTTCCAAATCCCGGGGGGCCTGTGTCCCTAACTCCCATCATGTGGAAGGGTTGGCTACACATTGTCCGTTTATATGGCAGGATACTGCTTACGGCTATGAATTGTGTGCATTTTTTAGGGACTCATACGTTTTGTCAGAAACTGGAAGCTGCAGCTTCCTGGTCAGGATTCCAGGTTCCCCTGACCTCTCAGCAGATGAGTCAGCAGTTTGAGGTCTTACAGAGCTATCACAGAGCAGCACACCATGCGTTTATTCACACACATTATAGTGTGGAGGTTTTCCATAAAATCCAAGTGAAAACCGAAGGAGAATTGGAACACAGCTGACCGGAGAAAGTGACTTACCCATCCAGACCTCACCGAACTGGCCGGCACCCAGCTTCTTCACCATCTTGATGGACTCCTTGGAGATCTCCCAGGCATCTTTGTCCCAGGGCTTTTGGGCCTTGGGCTTAACGCATGGCTTCTCCAGCTTCCTGCAGAGGCCATCAGCCTGTTCTATAAGGCAGATGTAGTGGGTTTTAGTTTCTGCCTGACATGCCCATGGCCGGTGCTAAAACACTTTTGAGGCCATCAGTGGATCACCTTTGTCTATGTCATTATAGATTTCACGAATGTGGGTTTCACCAGAGAGGGTAAACCATTACATAAGTACAAAGAATGTACCGTGTTTTTAAAGAACTAAAAAAAAAAAAACCTTAACACTACTTACTATGGTAATGATTTATCATGCTCCCGATATCCTGGAAGGTGATCTTGGGAGAGATATAGTAACCGCCGCTGTCCAGGGTCCGGATCTTGTAGTGCTTGACACTGTCTGCACCCTGAAGGTCCACATCTCTTATTGACAGAGAGTAACTCCCTTAAAGCAAGAGCAAATGCAAAACGTCAGATCCAGAACGCTGCCCCTGTTAATATTTGAAGAACCATGCTCACATACGGGTGATGCTGCATGACACGGTCTGTTTCTTATGGAAACGCTTTTTTACACGTTCTTCCACAGACAGCGTTTTAGGCTCCCAATCTTAAAACCAGAGCACTGAGGTCTCAGAAATACTCATAATGTAACTCCGGTTCCCGATAACATCTCATGGATGTTAGCCTGAGGATGATTGTTCAAGCCTACTATTACGCAATTGTCCTTCATATAATATATGAAACATTATTTGTTTAGTAGATACTTTTATCCAAAGAGACGTACATCTTTTGAGAAAGCAGGGTCAGACAGGCCCTGAAGCAATTGGGGGTTGAGGGTCTTGGTCTGGGACCTAACAGAGAAATCACTCTTCTGAGACTAGGACTTGAACCGGAGACCTTCTGGCCACAGGCACAGCTAAGCACCCGCTAAGCCCGCCCACGGACATCTTGATCTATTTTCCGACTTGTCTCCTGCTTTTGATCTAATCTTTTGAGGAAACGTGAATGTAGATAATAGAATTCTTCTGACAATGTTCTTCAAGGGCCAAAGATGGGCATTTACCGCCGTTTGGACTTCAGACTGCCGCCCCCAAAACCTACCTTTCGAAGTCTCACTCTCTCGAATGAGGTAAGATCCTGCTTTGTTTGCTGGTGCCAAAAGCTGTCTCTCTGCATCTTTTCTCGTGAGATCCTTGAAAAACCACCTGTGCAACAGAACACACGCTACGGTTAGTGTTATACAAACAATTTTGTAAAGATCACATGCTAGGTAAAAGCTCAGACAGGGAAGTGAATTTCCTGTTATGGATCATGCTGTAATTTGAATAAGTTACAGAAGTCAAATGTATTTCACTAAAAGGCCCGAAATTCACCTAAGTAGAAGTACACAGAGTCAATACGAAGCCAAAGACAGGTATCTCCAGGTCCATTCCAACCCCTCACCTCTATCACCAACACTGACGCACATGATATCTTCAGATGTCTCTAGATTGATTTTGTAATGAACATTTCTAATTAGATAAGTCTGGTTCCTGGGGTGTCACGCAGAAACACTGGAATGCACATCTGCCTTCAGACTGGACAAACTGGCTTTTTCACTATACACCTTTTGTAAATTCAAACCCACAAAGTAATCGTTTGTATAACTAGGGATTACCGCGTTATGCACACCAATCTGTGTAAATAAGGTGAATGGGTGAGATATACTACAGGCTGTGTTTGGACCAAAAGAACAGGAGAGTGAGCACAGACACGGCCTACACACTCACTCCTCAGTTTCCATTGTGTTGGCTTCTGCCACATAGTTTGAGGGGATAAAGCCTTCTCTTTTAGTGCTTAGGGACTTGGCTCTCCACCATTCACCCTTCCTATAAGACAAAGACAAACCAAGGTCAGTATAACCAGGGCTGTGGTTCCACTGGGAAGATCCCACAGATCCCAGTATGCCGACGTCCATAAATCAGGCAGTCGGGCTGAAATACTTACTCTTCGAGAACCCTAAGCATTTCTCCTTTCTTAAATCCCAGATCATCGGGGTGAATGGCTTCATAGGGGTACAATGCAATCATGATTTTGCCAGATTCATTTTGCTCTGAAAGACAAAAATTAATAAACAAGGATCGAGTGCAGGCCCCTTATTCAGCGATATTCTGTTTCTCACATAACTGCCCAGCGCTATCTTCAGTTTAATCATGCTGTAGTTCTTCAGGGGACCCTGAGGAGAGTGTGACTTCCCCCAGTAGTGCACCAGTCTGCAGGGGCTACCTGAAAGGGTTGATGGAGCCAGCTATCGTAACCTGCTAAGGCTGTACCCTACTGCAAAACAATGCAATCATTTTCATGCAATTCTCTCTGTCAGCACTGACATATGGGATGGCCTGGAACATAACTGCAACACCGAGCTTCCCATGGGGGTGGCCAGAATATCGGCAATGGATGAGGCTTGCAGAAGTCCCCGTGCCTCTCGTTAGCAGACTGTGAAATCGAGGAACCTACCTTCCATTTTTTGGAAGACCTGACCAGGTAGGAGCTGTCCATCCTGAGTTGAGGCCTACAACAGGAAGTGTCAATATATGCAATATTTCACAGAAAACACCAGGAAACAGAGTATTACTAGTTTACATTCCTTAAATATTCTGTTATTTTAGCACACCTGTCATACACCACATGCAGTCACACATTAACATTCATTCTTCTTTCATCATCACACATTCTTATGCAAATGACAGAAGCATCCATTATGACTGGTCAAGAAGAGTGATTGGAGGATCAAGCGGCTGATGGGTAGAAGAGGCGTTTCCTCCTGATCTCGCTACTTACTATCGCGTGCGGGCTACCAGAGGTGGGATCTCGCACATAGATTTGGTTGGTACGTACGGGCGGCTGTCTCTTCAAATCGAGCGCATCGCCATTCGATCTGTCACGTGGCTTGGATTTCCGACAACCCATAGTATCTGTGAAGAAACACAAAGCCGGAAGAGAAAATGATTTCACTCGTTCACAGACACAAACAGAACCCTAAATGGGTTCAGTATCAAAGATCCGAAGTTCACTTGGAACACTGCCACATCATGTGATGACAGCGACGTACAGTCACACGAACACGGGCACCATAAAGAGGCTCCTAGTAAGGTGTAAAGGAAAAAACCCACAGGGAAACGGTGGCTCCCGCTTTGCCATGAGTTTCCAAATACAAGCTGGCGTCGTGGTTAGCAGGGAAGTGACGGTCTGTGAGCTCCTTCACTTTGGCTCTAGCGGGGAAGTGCATAGCAGTCACATGACTGTCTGGCAGCCAGCCCTCAGAGACGGAACCAGCCAGGGTCCAGCGCTGTCAGCTGTTTAACCACAGTTCACTCCCCTGGATTTCCCACTTTTACACAATTGGTGGTCATTTAGGATGATTTAGTGTGTCCAAAAAGCAGGCAGAGGAGGGGGAAAGCTTTCAAACGTGGTCATGATCACTTGGAGCTGCCAAAGTTATTTTGTTGCTGCCGTCTCTCCTGCAGGTCACCCGAGGTCTTACCTGTCTTTTCTGTGTTGTACACAATCTGCATTTTGACAGCTAATAACTGTGCATAAAACAGAATCCCAGAGAAGCTGTGGATCACAAAAACATGGAGTTGGGCAATGGGGTCTAGATGCATTTAGTGGGTGTAAGAGAGAAGCCCTGATATAACGACTGGGAACAAGAACCAGGTGAATGGTGAGTGAAAGGCCTGGTCATAAGACTTTGTTAAGACTTCCGCACACATTTTGGTGAAAAACAGCACTAAATATGCATCCCTGCATGTCTGCATATGAGTGTAAGCTGCGATGGGAGATTCATTAGCGTTTAGTCTCCCGGATTTGCATTTGGCTAACTGCAGCAACCGGCGACTGGCTGCTAGCGGTGTAAACCCACAGCCAGATGAGTGTGGGGGGTGGGGGGTGGGGGACGCAGGGCTATGCTGTGGCCGTCTGCAGCCTCAGGTGGAGAAACTCACTTCCTCTGGTGCACGAAACACTCAATCCAAATCAAAGACAGACTTTCAGTTCTGATGTGTTAGACAGATGCTGGGCTCGAATGGTCCGTTTGTTGGAAATGTTCAGGTCCTTATGGGCACACAAAATGCTCTGTTCAGACACAAAGACCTTCCGGATCTCAGTCATCTTTTGAGCAGTGTTTCAAAGCAGCGTTGCACGGTATACGATACTGAAAAAGTACCGCAATACCCCGCCATTAAAAATGATACTACTTTCCGTTTTATTAGTATCAGTACTTTAGCGTATTCCCTACGAGTCGCTTTCTCTCCCTCTCCCTGCAGGCACAGGGAATGTGCCAGCCTTTATTTCTCTCACATTGCAACTTTCACAGACAGGAGAGTAGTGATGGGCAAAATGACTTTTTTGGGACACAGTTCCTTTTATTCACTTCACCTAAAAGATTCGTTCTGATTCATTCACTTCCTGTTTGCATAAAATAGGCCTGAAACACCTGTGTTCCTATATATCAAAAAAGGCCTATTATTTAGATTAAACAGTGATATGGAGTAAGCTAAAAGTCACCAGTAAGTCATGTGAGAAAAATGGCTCTCTCGTCCGGTAGCTTATCCAAATCTCTCGTTCAGTAGCTTATCCGAGCCTCTCGTTCGGTAGCTTATCTGAGTCTCTCGTTCACCGACACGCCCTTACATGCCTCACCAGCCATAATCAAGGAAAGACGCAGCGTTCATGTCATATTTTTGAGAATAAGTGGAACTACGAAAAGAACGAATCAGAGCAGGGAAGTGAGCGTGAGTGTATAGTTCCTGTAAAGGACTCGTTCCCCACGAACGAATCTTTTGCGAATGTCACACCATTACATGAGAGCCGCGGCTGCAATTACAAGTGCTGTTGCTGTCAGTGTTGACATAAGTCCACAGTTTGTCGTCAAAGCGGACGCACACAGAGAAACAGGGCAAGTCCACAGACAGTGCAAAGCTTGTGTGTGAAAGATGTTTTAAATCAACGCTGGCTGAGGGAGCCGACACATTGAATTTGACAAAGATCGCCGACAGACAGAATTTGAGGAATTTAAAGACTGACAGGTTAGCGAAGGTGATACATAATTATCTGGCCTCTCCCTCAAATAACAGTCAAATGAATGTGACTTATTTTGTGACAAGCGAGCTTTTTTACTACTTAAGTTTGACAGGCAAAATTATGACCAATGGTAGCCTAACTGTTTAATTTGTCTTCATCTTTTTAGCTAAGGTAATCATAGCATGCAATATATTTGTGTAAATATTCTCTGTTACTAGTAAACGTGCTCAGTAGAGTGCAGACCTCTGTCAGTGAGGTGTATTGCTGGTTATTAATTGATATCTTGCAAATTTAATGAATGTTAAATCACATAAACTCAAGTATAGGGGACAATATAGGCTATAATGTAAGCCTTTGATAACACCACGACCTTGATCTAATAATAATAATAATAATAAAATGATTAGTGTTATAAATGTATTAAGACATGTTCCTATGGCTGAATAGCTCAGCAACTGCAACTGAATCATTTTACTTTCGTTAAAACATGTTCAGTATCACTGTGCACCTGTGACAATAGGCTATATTTTTATTTAATTTGACTGATATTGACCAAATATAGCTGTGGAAAAAATTAAGAGACCACAGCAAAAATTTCAGTTTCACTTATTTCTCTATTTATGGGTAAGTGCCTGGGTAGATTACACATTTTCTTGCAAGCTCCAGCCTGGCTCTCCCTGCTTCTCATTGATGAAGGGCTTCTTCCTTGCTTTATGGGACTTCAGTCCTGCTTCTAGGTGCCCTAGCAGTGCACTTCACACCTGCACTTAATGTTTCCCATTCTTTTTAAGGTCACTTGATGTCATACTCCTTTTCTCTAGGCACTGCCGGATAAGTTGACGGTCATTTCTGGCATTAGAAAGTCGCTCCTGCCCTTTACCTGGCTGATTTTTGGTTGTTCCCAGTGTCTCCTGCTTCATCTTGTTCTTGTGTACTGCAGTCTTAGAAATTGCGAGCCTGGAAGCAGCCTGCCATGTAGCCTTTTGCCAGCAGAACCAGGGTTATACAAGGATTTAAAAATGCAGATTTTTAAAAAATATGATGTGGTCTCTAAATTTTTTCCAGAGCTGTATGTTATTTAATTACTTATGTCATCTATTTATCCATTCATTTTCTTAATGTTTTAGTTTTTTGCTGTGGTATTGTTTCAGTCTCGGTATCGAGATATTTTAGGCAGGCATCATATCTAAGTCATGATTCTAGTACCGTGACAACACCATTTCAAAGGTCTATGAGCCTAACTGGTCACAAGTTTACTTAAAAATATCCAGCTAATTGCAGACTTATCAGATTGTCTCGCTAAATGTAGGGGACCATTTGATGGCCACACCCTGCTTAGTCCTTTAAAATGTTCCTTAATCTCAGCATTGGCATTGTTGGTACGCCAACATGATATCGCTTCCGGTCTAAGTCAGCCGTCCCCTAGAGTGTCCGCGGCAGCCAGATGGCCGGATGTAGGGAGACGTCCTCTCGCGTCTCACTGTGGACCACCAAGCTAAGCATGAAGCAGGGGGGAAGGGAGGGAGCGAAGCATGGTAAATGAGGAACTGATGGAGTGGCGTCATCAGCAGCCCGCCGGAGAGAGGCGACGGCCCGCCGGAGAGACGCGACAGCCCGCCGGAGAGACGCGACAGCCCCGTAATGAGAAACAATGCTGCCATGTAAACTTCTATGTGGAGGTTAAAAGTTAGGGAACTACGAGGCCTTCAGTTCCACATGACACATGTAGCAATCTCCCACTGAACCAGACAACCCTTTTGTACAAGTGAAGAGGAGACATCAAGCAAAGGGCAAACAGACAGCTAATCACAAATATTACACAACAGGACAGCTTTTCTTCACATGCAAATCATACATGAGAGCTTCATCGCTAAAGCGAGGGCCTCCCGTCTCAGTACTGGCCTTGCATGCTCATTGCGATGGGTGAGAAAAGCACCAGTCGCTCATCGTCTTGACACGTCTACTGCCTGATATTTCTGTGACCACCAACAGAGGAGCATAGTAAAGACCCTCATTACCAAAAATTGATACCCCACAGCTGGGCCGAGTTAAATGCTGGCCTTCCACACACAAACATGGCTATAAGGGTGGGAAGCACCACCTGCTTTTGGCTGCCATGGCGATATTTTTAGATGTCAAAACAGGAAGTTGCCAGAAAGACTGGTCAGACCAGGCTGATAAACTGTGCACGAATAGCAATCTAGCGTTCCTCTACAATGTAGATTCTGCACATTGCGTGTGACAGGCATAATGACAAAAGGTGTGACATAGATGACATGTGGATTTGCTAAGCATATGACAGAGATGGGAAGAGTTCATGACAAAGCTCGCATAGATTACATGTTAATAGGCCTATTATATAGATTTAACAGGAATCAGATGTGGATAAAACACGGATGTAACATGGATATGATAGAGACACAGAACGGGGTTCAGACATGGAAATGGCAGATTTGTGATTCAGGATTAAACTCCTGTTATAATTGCTATATAGGTGTAAAATGGATGTAAGATTGAAGTTGCTAGGTGGTGATATGGAGTTTCCATGGTGTAAGAGTCCCTCCATCTCCCCACACCACATGGTCTTGAGAGAGCCAGGTTTCCATTAAAGCACAGGTTCGTATTTTCTCAAAGGTACGCCAGTCAGAACACTACACAGAGGCCGACGGTGACAAAAACAAAACAAGCAAAATTTGACTAGAAGACTATAGGCTTTGTAAAACAAGACTGATTAGAAAAGCTATATGCAAGAGCATGCAAGAGCCTAATGAGGAAGAACAATGTTGAAATGACTGGTGCGCAGCAGCTTGCAATAACAGCTAACCAACAGCCATGCACAGCTTTCATGTCCTTGGAAATGCTGACCAATGGCAGGGGCAAAGTTACTCTTTTTAAGTTTGTTCCAAATGGCAATACAACAGGCGTTTCCTGGTTGCTGGGTGAACTCTTCCACCATCGTGGCTCCCTGCTCACTAACACTGGGGGAGGTCACAAGTATTTCCATTTACTTTGAGTTTAATTTTGTTGTTGACATTAATAACTAACCCGCTTGGCTGGGCCCGTATTGCGAGTCAGCGACTCCGGGACCAGATTGCGTTAATATTTGATAGGAGAAATGACAGTTAACCGTCAGTGATCACAGGGTAATCACTAATCCAGGAATTCATGCATGCATAACTCAAATGGACACAGGGTCCACAAGAAACGTCCATCCATCCAATCTTTTTTCCACATGAAGGGGCCAAGAACACAGGCAGTACTGCCAATATGTAGACCCATTCATTCGCAACCTCAGTACTTTTGATTTGGATTCATTGTCCCCCCCATTAAATATACCTTTGCATTTAAATTATTAAGTTCTCCCAGGGAACAAGACCAAAAATTACTTCTGATTTTAAACTATCAGAGTTGGGAAGTTCTCAGACTATTTCGAGGGCGTCACAACGGGGGCCGAGTCTGTGCACGACGGCCGCTATACTGGCAGCAGGTCGGCGATGTCCGGAGACACCTTCCCGAACAGCTCCAGGTCCAGATCGCCGATGACTGACATGCATAGCATGACTTAAATAAACTGATGCTAAATCATCAACATTACGGTTATATGAATATCTTACTTGCCATTCTTTATTGTTATTAACGTTACTATGTAAATCTTTCCCCTAGATTTGCTCACCTCATCACAATCGTGCCAAAACAGGGACAATATCTGAGACCCGGCTCTAAGACGCAGCAGTATCGAAAGTAAAAGGGCAAAGTGTCCGAAAATTAAATTAATACATGATCAACTACCTCTGTGCCATAAACGTGTTTTACAAGAAGCGGATCTCCGGAGTCCGGAGCTTAAGTAACAAATCCGCACGAACTGAAGGAATTACTTACCCGTCAATTACAAGCGCTTCGGTTTTCAGCGCGTCTAGCTTAAAAAGGGGCAGCTGAAGTGCAGCGATGCCTTATTCATAAAGCCTAGTAAAAAGTCCGCAAGTCCGCTGCAGCAGAGACCCGTTCGCCATGCGACAATGAGGAAACTGAAATTAGAGTCGCGTAGGGAGTTTTCTCCGCCAACTTCCTCGTCTATTTGATTTGCGTATGGACTTGGCACGGTCCGAAACGCTCAGAAGACCTTGAGCTGGCGGGGCAGCTGGCAGGCGGCGATGCATCCGCCCTGGAGCCCGGGCTTGCTTACACACCGAGACCGGGACGGGGCCACAGGCGGGGGGAATACCCAGCGAGGAGGCGCTTCTCATTCGTTATTAGTCATTAATCCCTCAGCACTCACCGTAAATTACTGTTCACTAATAATTACCATTGCGTTTATAGTTTTGTTTCCATCCTCACTTCACTCTACGACGAAGCATTCAGGCTGCTTATCACTACTTGGATATTTTTGTTAAATATGTCATTTGCTTATATGTAAATCATTAACCACCACACTGTCAAATGTCGGCCTATTAATCAGTATGCGTGTCCTTAAATTTTACTGCAATAAGCCTAAATGCACAGGCCATGTCGTAAAACAGAAAAGACAAAACTAAGCTTCCAATAACGTTTTTACTCAGAACCTTAACAAAAAGAGCTTTTTAAGTGACAAAATTTTCTTCAGTATGTATTATATGGTAAGACATCAGGACGGAACATGACATCCTAGTCCACTGTTTCTCCAACATTCGTGATGAAAACGAATTAAATATTGCCAGGAGCTCAATATAGCAGCTGCATTTTAAATATCGCCCATGCTATATTATATCATTGTATTCGTCCTAGCCATAGTTATTCTAACCCCTAACTCAGTATATATCCAGGGGTATTTAATATTATAAATATATTAATGTTTATTATAACACAGCAGTACGGACCCTCTGGACCTCATTCAGATCAGCGCCGGTACGCCGGCCATTTGCTCCCAAAAGGGCCGCGGTGACGCAGGTCCCCCGAAACTTCGTTTCGGTTTAGCAGCAGGAACCGAGAGTCTGGACGTGGCTGCATGTCATTCAATGTGCCGATAAGAACCGCGGCCGAGATGGACAGGATATACGGAAGGGCCCGGGGCCGAGATCAGCGGCGCGAAGGGACATTTAAAATATAACTATAGCGACTGATAAAAATAATTATGACTTGTGTTTGATACATTTATGTACAGTACAAAATAAACCACGTTGAGCACAGGAAACGAACAAGGATGCAATGTTTCTAAGTTACAAGACTAAAGACGCCTAAAAACTAATAATTCGATTTGATCAAATTTCCAAAGTATGCAGTTATCGTTTTTAGCTTCTTGTTCAAAAAATTCTGCTCCACTTCCACTTTTCCTCCAGGTCCAGCGAGAGAGGCAATCTACACAAGGAGAGAATAAATAAAGTGTATGTAATCAGAACCAAACAACAGGTTTGGAGGGAACCTTCCGCGACAGCTTCGTTTCCGCTCTGCACAATGAAAACAAACAAACGAAAAAAAAAAAACATATCAGCAGCTTTTTTTCCAGAAACTGCTTTACAAAATATAGAACAACGTAATGCGACACCCTAGCACCAGAAATAGGAACATATCTTTACACCATCATCAGTGAACGGTTTAATGTTTTAGAAAGATTTACCAGGACTGTTGTCAGCGAGGCAAATGTCAGCGTCACCAAGGCACAAACTAATATCACTTTATATTCTCAACTAACAATCATGCCGGCTGGATGGCTTTAAATTGTTAAAATTAGCTCTAGGCCTTTAAAGCAAGACTAATCCATACAAGCGAGCATCGTAAATACCAATGTTAACTATTACACACAAAATACTAGTTAAACAGAATATTATTAAATACGATAAAGTTAAAGAAGATTGTTAAAATTTCCTAGACAAACTGCAAAGGTGTGCGGGACAACTGCAGTTACACCTGTGATACATGCAAAAGCATGGGGCGTCCGGGGGCGCGCAAAGGACAGCATGGATGGTGTTACTGTGGGGCGTGATACACGGTGCGGAGTGGAAGGACAACATATATAAATGTGTGAAACAGGAGAAAAGTGCACAACTGAAATGATAGCTCGGTTCCAAACCCTAAAACGACAAAGCATTATATAAAAGGTGGGATACCATGGCGTGCAACAAATGGAAAGATCGGACGGGAATGTCCTGTAGATAGAGCCCCCTTCCATCTGCCTGCGCTGCGATATCAGTCAAAAGACAATTTGTTCAGCGACATGCCTAGTGATTCCGAAAATGACAAAGAGGAACAGAACATTCAGCTGTATTTCCACTGCAAGAAAGCTCTGCTCCACAGGGGACGCGACCGCGCTCAAAACCAGCCACCCATGCAGTGGAATATTCTAATTACAGGTGGCGATCTTAATGGCAGGCTCACGTCTCTGTGGTTGAAGCCAAAACCAAATACGATCAGTTCTCATATTGCATATGAATCCGAAAAAGAGGGACATGTACTCTGCCACGTTTCCAATTCCCCACAGGTAAATCATCCTAAGTAAAGAAAGCGCTCATTAACCAATGCTGCAGACTGGCGTCTCAGTCCGGCTGGTCGTTATCCGACCCATCATTCCTCCTGTTCATTTCACTGCGGCAATTCACTTCCACGACCAGCTGATGGCAGCAACGAACTCTATTTCCTTTTATGGCAGAATATGCCAATGGTCAGGAAAGTCAAACGAAGGTAAACTGCACGTTTATAATCAAGTAAATACTGGTTACTTCTCGGTTTCTTGCAAGAGAATTTTAGGAGAGAATTGCTTGCAAACAAAACCAGCTTTAATGGCAAAATAAAAACGAACAGTTGTAAATATAGCCCCCTAGGTTGCTTTACTCTCAAGAAATAACCCATATTTACATGCACTCCGGGTGAGGTAGTATGTTTGTATTACCTGTACACAGGTAGGCTGTCAGAATGTGCCATTTATGTTCTGGACAAACATGTTCTTCACTCACTCAGTGAGATTCACCTCCCCCTTTGAGAGTTGTCATGGTGACATCTGTGTAATTGTTTGACATTCTTAATCAAAGGAGCAATAAATGTACTTTAAAGAACACCAATTGAGTTTGTCGAAAAATAAGTTGATTAAACCCAACCGGCAGGTCCCCCAACAAAGAGAATTCTGCTGGGGTAGCTGTAAAAACACGAAAAGGTAAAGTGTGTACTAATGTTCTCAATATACAAAGAAATAGTCCTTGTGGTGGTGAAATCTTTACAAGGAATCAATTTTAGAATGATAAGGTCGATGTGCAATTTTCCAAGGCCAGGGGATAATAAGGTGGCAGTTATTACAGAAACTGACAGCACTCAGAATGGGGGTGAAAGCTCTAATACTGTAAAAGGGAAATGAGAGAAGGAAGCCGGAGCTGGACAGATTCTGCAATGAAGGCAGCTTCGATTTGGACCGATGCTGCCTAAAGTACTTCTGCTAGCTGACCTTGTTAGCGCAGGTTAGCGTGGGTCAGCTAGAAGCTCCCCTCACTGGTCGGTTAGCACGCACAGAGATTAAAGGGCTTCCTGTCAACCCTTTTGTGTTACTTGAAATTTGCATTTCCTGAAATTGTGGCCACCGCTTGGTCTGAAAGCAGCCCCCTCCCCCCCCCCCAAAAAAAGGCACACTGATTGTCAGCAGAGAGACAGATTCAAAAAGCATTAACGAACGCTCATCAAGCAAACCTGCCATGCTACCTACATCTCCGAAGCAGAGAAACAGGAGAGAGTCTGTTGTTTTCATTTGCCTGTTCGCTAACCACGGCCTTAGCACTCAGGCACAAAAAACATTTAGAACCCCAGAGGTGTGAGGTGATGGGACTACCCACTGAGCCACTAAGCTAAGCCTAAATAATAAAAAAAAAAAAAAAAAAAAACAAGCACTAAAAGCTAACCTTACCTGGTCCATGTCAGCATTCCGGGGAAGGAAATATACTATGTTTTCTGAGACCATCCTGGACAAACGGAAAATTTCAAAGGTAAAGACGGTTAAGGAAAATATGAAGAGGGGCGTGTTAAGGCACCCGACTAGCTGGGAAGGCCAGCGACAGACAGCACGGCTTCAGAGACACATCAGATAAACCCTTCAGCGTTTGAGCCTCTGTAGGGATCTTAACCCTCACAGGGCTCCACACATGTGGGGAGATTCAGTACAGCACATTCTGCTGCTATAACTGCTCCCATGAGGGTGTAAACGCCTGCAGCACTTAAATACTAACTCAGCGTACACTGGTGGACAGGCTAATGCTGTTATTTAATCTACGCAAAACACCTGCAATATTAAAATGCTAGCTTATTGCCCCCCAAACTGTGAAATGAATGAGGTTTGAGCAGAACCCAGCAAATAACACGGTCATCCAAGCCCCGAAAGTGTCAAGGATATCCATCAGGGGACATCATGGTCCTGATGTCAAAGACCTCGGCCCCCAAGTAGTCGGGCCCCCCCCAGGGTGGGCTTAGGAACACAGCATCCCCCCGCAGACGGGGCGCCAGCTGCAGGAAGTCACCCTGGAGGAAGTCTATGCTGTCTGAGACGCCGTAGACCTGCGCATTGTTCCGGGCTAGACCCAGGCGGAGTGGGTCGATGTCGATGGCCAGCACTGGGGAGTGCGGGGGGTGGGGGGGTACATAATGAGTCCATAAAGGGAAACTTAAGCTAAACTGCAAGAAAGCATCATGTCCCGAGTGAAGCTTGACAAAAACAGCCAGAGACTGTGATCAGTACCTAGGCAACAGACACACCAAACATTACCATGTGCCCATCATGTGACTTATACTTAAACCAAAAGACAATATGACATGAAAAATACCAGGTATTGCAAAACCCCTCATGGGTCTGGAAAGAGCAGCCATACCTCGATTCCCAGTCAGGGCGAACTGGATGGCGTTCCCTCCAACCCCACAGAAGGCGTCGATGACCAGGAGGGGGCCAGAGCGGCGTCGGACCCTATCGGCGATGTGCCGGGCGATCTTCTCGGGGGTAACTGAAAACCAGCCCTCTGTGGGAGATGGGAGCACCATGTGAGTGATGTGAGACCTCCCCGTCCATTGACTGCACCTGCCAGCATCGTGAACTTTGCAATCAGTCAATAATCTATTACAGTGTCCTCAGGGACCTACAGACACTCTGTTTTTGTTCTTTCCCAGGGAGCAAATGTGTGGACCGTCTAGCAGGGAGCTTCTCTTTTAAATACCAGATTAAGATCGCATTTATGTTCTTCTCTGCCAAACCCAAATGTATTAATAGATTTTGACAATTAAATGTTCATCAGATAAGCAATTCTGCAAATGCAACTCACAGTCTGGAACAGAGCCCTTTGACCCATTTCCACCACCAGGGGGCAGCAATTTAATTCCATTACATTACACAAGGGTTGCTCCAGTTACCAGTAATTTACTGTTACCGGTAAATATGAAGTTTAAAACTGTACGGTATCATCATTTCGCTAATTTCGGCACTTAACGTTTCTTTTGGCCGCTGTTTCTCACTGTACTCTGAAATGCGCCTTTGCACCGGGTCTTTAGGACTAAACCAGCAGCTCATGGGCGTGATGTAAGCCTAACTCTTAGCAGTGTAAGAGCTTCGACACACAGCGTGAAGTTAGGGCTGAGAAAAAAATATTGCTTCGAGAACAAACATGGCTGAAACGTGTGGGAAAACATGGTTGCCGAAGAGAAATATGGAGATATTTCAGGTTTAGGGCAAGGTGATAGTGGAGAGGTGGAGAAGTGGAGTGCCCTTCCTCACCTTTATGCAGACGGTCCGTTAAATCATGTGTGGCAGGAGGAGGCTGTATGTCTAATGTGATGAAACATCTGATGCATGTGCACCCCGATTTAAAACAGGGAATTCCAGTAATGGAAGGTGATGATCACAGAAACATGCTGAAAATAAGATCTAAGGTCTAATGACAATCTTTAGTGTTCCTGCTTTAAATCTTTAATTTTAGGAGACCAAAAATTGTGTCTGGTCAGGATTTCTAAAATTCCGAGAAATGTCTGGGATTTTTTACTGCTTTCATACGAGTATACTTTCTGTAGTCATCGTTATAAAAACGGGTTTCTGCAAGTCTATTTCACAGTTAATATTGTACAGAGCCCCTAAGAGGTCAGAGTGGGAAAATATTCTTGTTGTTAGTAATGCAAAACTATTGCAAGGGAACGCAAAAGGATTGAACATAGTGTGAATATTTACTTTTTGCACTGGTACCTAACTGGTACTGTTACCGATCTACCATGCCAGGTACCGTACCGAAACAAAAATTCTGGTACCAAACCAACCCTAAATTGCACAGAGCAACCTTTCACCACTACTGGCCCCAGTCAACCCATTATAACAGACCGATAGGCCACAACCTTCCATTCGGTAGTGGCAAGAGAATGCTGATTAGCGCCTTAATTAGCATTAAGTATAAAATGGTCAGGAAAAGCAGCACAACAGCAGCCTTTCAAGAATCAGCTGAATCATTTGACTCATTTTGGAAGCAGAGTCCCCCCTCCCCAGGGCGCATCATGACAAACACTGACCCAAGAGCGCCCTCTTCAGGCCAAACAGAATGGTACAGCCGAAACACTCCACCACACCTGAGGCCTGATTGAAACTGCACCCCTAACCCCCCACCCCAGTGCCCCCGTCCAATCAGAAGAACACGCAGCGGGGTGTGGGGGGGGGGGGTGGTGTGAGGCACACTGAAGCCTGCCCCCGGATGATCCCCACACAGATCAAAACGCGCTTTGCGTTGACACTCATAAGTAAGCTGTTTTTGCAGCCTCTGATCCCACTCTTCAAAGGGGGGGGGAAACGGACTGTGGGGGTGGGGGGGACGACTTAGGATTTGGAACACAGGCAGAAAGAACATCCTGCCTTCACTGGGGGGGTGGGGGAGAGCGATGCTGATGATGGCTAATGAGTTGCGGTGGGGAGACGATACGGGGGTGTGACTGGGGGTCATGGTACGGCTCCCATTGTGGAGGGAGAGAGGAAAGCCGAGAGAGGGAGTGACTGTGAGGGAGGAGAAGTATCTGCACCAGTAGGGGGTGCAGTTCACTTACCATGATCTAGCAGGATGCCTTCGTCAAACCTGGAGAAAAGGCGGTACCGCTGGACCCAGTATTTGGCCAGATCTGGGTCAGCCGCGATCTCGGGGGGCACCTCTACTTTCTTCATCTTCTTGGTTTTCTTCCTGGGGGGCTTGGTGGCCCCTGCTAGAACACACAGATTCAGCTCACCACCCACATACACAAAAATACACAAGGTGTGAGGTCTATCTATACTAGCCCTAAGTACTGTCCCCGGGTGGAACAAGGGAGAGTATAAAGCAACCCTCAGCACCACCCCCTAGTGGCTGAGGGGTGTTAATACAAACCCTCAGAACTGCCCTCTGGTGGGTCAGGGAGCAGGAAATCTGGCACATCCAAAGGAAGCAGCTCTCTCCTGGATTGGGCCTCCTCCTCATCATGGGGTAGGAGATTCAGGCTCTGGGCTTGCACCTCTGGTTGAGTCCAGAGTTCTGAGCTGCAGGGAGGCTCATCATGCACTTCCTTCTTTGATCCTGCCTCCTCTTCCTCAGGGGCACACACTTCAGAGGCAGGACCACCAGACACCTCTGTGGCTGCCAGGCTGAGGTCTGCCTTACCCTGGACCTGTGCAAGGAAGCCTTGGACCTGAAGGTAACACAAAGACCACAATCGTCAGTTTCACACTTCGGAATTCAGGTCAGGTAGCTGGTTCAAAGGTCTAACAGCAGCACCGGCTGTGTCCTTCATTATTCTTAACCCGGATTCCACAGAGGGCCCATTCCAAAAAACTGACCCTTACTTTCTGTAAGGTTTTACTCCTCCCAGGAGTGATGATGTCGCCGTCCTCCGTGAAAAAGATGTGTTTGTTGCCAGGCGCGGCCCCTCCCCCCACAAGTTTGGACTTGCCCCCCCGTCTCCGCTGACGACGGTCGCCGTGGCCACGCTTAAATTTCAGCACCCTGTCAAATCTGAAGCATCACTTGTATCAGCACATTGTTACAGCTTGGCACAGGCACCGAAACAGAGCGCCCCCTGCTGTCCAGTTCACATGCAGCTGTGCTTGTCTCCTCACCTGGAGTTCTGGCCACACCTCAACCCTAGCCTCTCCCAGGCGTCGTCCATGGACAGCATGGCCACCTCCTCCACGTCCAGCTCATGGCTGTGTACACACACACATACACTTCCATTAGGAGGTGATGCTCGTGAATAAGCATGTCCGTGAAACTTGCTGCCTTCCAAAAGACACAAATACTCCATCCAACCATGTACTGGAACCTATCCTGGATGGGATGCCAGTCCATCACAAGCCACAAACAAACAAATACAAACACACACACACACACACACACACACACACACACACAATCTAACTGCATGTCGGGACAGAGGGAGGGAACCCACACATCACAGCGGATGAACAGGTGGCAGTGGGATTCAAACTCACAACCCTGGAGGTGTGAGATCACAGCACCACTCTCTACACAAACACCCCACTCATAAAACACACGCCAGACTTATTCAGAAACACTCTGCGCTCATGTGAAACACATTCCCTCACACGTGCACTTGCCTCCGCTTAACCTTGGCTTGGCGCCTCTCTGGCGGGTTGCCCCCTTCTCCATCACTGCTGGACGAGCCTCCCTCTGCGGGGGGCAAGCCCTTTCCCACACTACCGGGGGCCTCGTCGGGTCCTGGCAGGTAGTTAATTATTAACCACATCAGCTACACGGCAGCCGCCTGCACACTCCACGGCTTAGCGACCAAAACGAGCATAACCGGAGCGCCAGGTGGAACTGGAGCATAGCAATACCGCGGTACACGGCCAAGAAACACGACCCCTCACAAGTGGTTGCTTTAAACATTAATGCTACAGGGACAAAGACTCTTTCCCCTCAGGCCTGAAAGAAGCCCAGTGCCCCAGGAAACACTGACACCAAATAAGGAAGCCGGCCAATCGGGGAAAGGTGGCGAGTATTCAATCGTGAAGGTTCAGGGGGCCAAAACAGAAAGCTATGCAACAAAGGCAGCGCTATGACGCTCTAAACCCAGACTTTACCAAGAGTTCCTCTCTCATTTTACTCTTGTTTAGGGGAAAAAATAATTAGAAGCTATATATAGTAAGAACCACCTACAATACACAACCATTCATGTTCCACTGTAATTACATCCTTATAAACAGGAAATCAAGTTCGCAGTTTGGCTCTGAAAATGAACACAGTCCAAAGTTAAAATATAATTCAGATTCATCGTGCAAATTGAAACACTCCAGTACATCATTTTACTTTGACACACGCCCAGGATCAGGCCCTCCATATAAAACCTGGGCCACTTCCTTTCCATGTTACTGGAGAGTGCAAACCGTGTAGAACCTGAGGCCAGGGCCTACTGTAGTACACTCACCAGGAGAACATGCACTCTGGCCTCTTGAACCTCCACCTTTGCGAGTGCCTCCATCGCATGGCTCCTCACCGGAGAAACATGGTGCCTCTGAGAAGCTGCCACCTCCTCGTCCCTCCGACTGGAGCTCAAGACATGTCATTAGATCTGCAATTTCAGCTTCTTCTGCCTGGCTCTTTGTATTCGATGAGTAACAGGAAATGCGCCCCAGACTACCTTCCTGTCCCTCCCTCGGCACCCTGTATTCCCCACCCTCACAGCTAGCCTCATCCACTGTCCACCCCTGGGATGCCCAGTAGTAAAACTGGTCCTGGTAGTAGTAGTATGTCTCATTGGAGTGCCGCGTCCACGCTTCCTGTCGATCTGGGCACTGCCAAGGCACCACTAACTGACCGTCGCAATCTTCTGGATGTTTCTCCAGCCATGCTGACCAAAGCAGACCCTCCCCCTGGCAAGACCAGTACTCTTCCCAACCAGCTGTTGACTCTGGACCCTTAGTTCCTGCCTCCAGGAACTCACAGGTCTCCATCATGTGGCTCGGTCCGGCCATGCCCTCCTCAGGCGTGTGGCTCGGTCTGGCCCCGCCCTCCTCAGGCGTGTGGCTCGGTCTGGCCCCGCCCTCCTCAGGCGTGTGGCTCGGTCCGGCCCCGCCCTCCTCAGGCGTGTGGCTCGGTCCGGCCCCGCCCTCCTCAGGCGTGTGGCTCGGTGTGGCCCCGCCCTCCTCAGGCATGTGGCTCGGTGTGGCCCCGCCCTCCTCAGGCACGTGGCTCGGTCCGGCCCCGCCCTCCTCAGGCGTGTGGCTCGGTCCGGCCCCGCCCTCCTCAGGCATGTGGCTCGGTGTGGCCCTGGCTGTGTCAGACATGTGGCTCTGATCCTTTTCATTGTCAGAGTCAGCCCCCCAGTAATTCCTGGTCTTTGCCCCTTTTAAGTGGCCCTTGTTTTTCACCTGAATATAACAGACAAGAGGAACCAAGGTCATTGACATACATGTGTAAGAACAAAAGCGGTAATGGAGATTCCACATACAGATGAAATCTAATGTTCTCTTACTGAAATGATTCTGAGAGGTACATCGTCACTGAGGGCGCTCTGCTATGAAGTACCACATTGTCACAGGTTCCTGGGTAACCTTTCCCCAGAGTGCTCCTGTTGGTTCCCAAAGGCACTTCTCATCCCAAATAAAGATCACCACCTATACAAGCTAACTGACCTTTGACTTCTGTGAAGAGGAGCTCCTGAACTCCACAGGAAGTCCCATACTAGCCATAAGGGAGGTCTCCTCATCCCAGTGTTCCTGGGCCTCCACCACAGGCATCTCGACTTCCAGGTCAAGAGGTCCTAAAGGTAAATGAAGAGGCTGTGTAATAACACCTCGGGGCACCCGCACAGACAGCTACACATCTGCCAGGACTCTATTATTGTAGTATCGTTATAATACGGACGTAAAATTTGATGTAATCAATACCAATTGATTTATATACGAAATTAATTAATGGTAACACCAACATACCCTCAGATCCATTGTCAGGGCAGGTAGCGCCGCGACAGTCTGACTTCAAGCCTGCAGATCGGTACAATGCTCGATCTCTAAAAGATTAAGGAAAGCGCACGTTGTTGAACACACAACTCCAAATGGGTTGTCATTCACCATTAATAAATCAGAATATAAGAAGGGACAATGATAATTAAAATATAAAGAAAACTACCGTAATAAAACACTTGTAGGTTTCGGAGGTGCGCCAGGATATATTTGTGGGGTAGTTATATTCTGTGATACTGTAGCTTAGGTTTAATGGCTAGCATTGCATTGTCAAGTATAAATACACTACTTCAAGTGTGTCTTTTCACTTACTGTACAAATGCTCTTGAAAGCAAGCAGTGAATCCTTGTGTCTTCATTTAAATCTCCGTCGCAGAAAAATATGTCAGCCACCATAGTACAACCGTCACTGACCGTATTCGTGCTCCGCATTGATACTTATATATATATTATATAAAAGGCCAGATATCAAGCAGCGTCTTGTACACTAACGAGCTATTTGACTAACTGTATGACCAAACGTTACTTGCTGCTTTACGGATGGCTTTCACCTACAAGTCAGATAAAATCTTTAAGATTTCGTTTTAAACGGTACCTAGGAAATGTGCAATAAGTTTTAGTAAATGCCTGTTTTTATTGGTTTTAATTATCAGTTACCTACCACCTACCTACTTCGGAGGACACCTAAACACGCTCAAAGACATGCTCTCTAAACTTCCGTTATTTCAGCTAAGGAGCTTACGGTACTATGTTTTCAAACTAAAAGTCCTTAGCATATTGCTAATAATTACAGTTTTTATATTAAGTCAACATATATTATTTTGTTATACTGACAAAAAATAATTTCCAACACGTCTTCTTAAACTTTACTGGCGTCATTTTTTGTATCAGGTGAGAGATATACTTTTACTGACGGACAAGCTGAACTGACTATTATTTTAGTACAAAAATACCGGAAATAAAATACCGGAATTAGTATTGTCGCTCGACAGCCGCATTTCTGCGCACGTACCCCGTTTGTGCCACGTGATCACAGTGCGTCGACGCAGATGACGCGCGTGTCTGAAGCCGGAAGGTAAATAGCGGCTCGTGAGGGTGCAGCCAGGCTGTTATTTGCAGCGCTTATGCTCGGTGTCGCGGATGCGGGGGAATGTCTGCTGTGACAGCGTCCAGATCTGCTACGGTTGCGTGATTGGCAAAGGTAATTGAAGCACCCAGCAGCGGCGTCTTAAGTGTTTGGGAGTAGGGTATAAATCTGATTTCTTTTGGTAGTAACAGTGCTGAACCCAGAAGTGTCTGCCGATGCAGCTGGTAGAATTTAGTTGCTTCATAGCTGGTGAAAATTGTCTCATTGTTTATGTAAATGTTTTGTGTTGTGCCAAGCAATCATGATAATAAAAATATCAACCTTTCTGCATGCTTTTATTACTTTGCGCGCTTTTTTGATTTAATCACCTGAAAGGGATCGACTGTTTCGCTTATGTACTGGATAAGGTATCCTAACTTTAGGTTTAAACATCCATGCGTCGGAGACTGTTTGTACGGGGGACTCTCAGAGGTGTAAACTCGGTGTCCAGTCGTTTGACACGACCTGTGCTTGTCTAACAGGCTCGCCGTGACAGGATGCCAGACGGAAATGGCTACTGCACGGAAGGATATGAATTTGCCGGCTACCTCTCCTGTGCGATCCATTTGCTGGAGGAGTGGATGGGCCGGGAAACTCTGGACGATTACCTCAGCTTCTTAAATTATGTGTTGTGGGTTTTCACCCCCTTGGTCATCGTCTTCATCCTGCCTCTATTCATCCTGCTCTTCCTCTACCTCTCCATCCTCTTCCTCCACGTGTACAAGCGTAAGAACGAGCTCAGGGAAGCCTATTCCAACAGCGTGTGGGACGGAGCCCGGAAGACCCTTGCAACGCTGTGGGACGGCCACGGCACGATATGGCACGGTAACCGCCGCCAGCCTGCAGCTGTAGAGTTTGCAGCCTTTGCTGTTCTGCCTTAAGCCCCAAGGCCGCTTGTAAAAGCAGGAATACGTAGTGCGATGGCAGATTTACACTGCTGCAGTCCCGGAGTCATGTGCTGAATATGGGATTAAATAGGTCCGCTTCGCTTTGGTCAATGAGAAAAAAGAAAGAGGTCGGTAACCGGTGCAACACTCGTCTCTGGTAATGTGTCGGAATGAAGGTCATCAAACACCTTGTACCCATTTGTCAAGCGCTTTAGCTAAAACTACACTAAACTACACAACCAGCATCGGCGGTGGCATTTAGCTTTTTCTTCTACCTGCATTTACTCGGACGTAATTTATTACTTCCGTCAAATAGTTTCGTGTTGTTGTTTATAATGCACTGAAATTAATTACTCCTGCAATAGTAGGCGCGATAAACTTATTATAACTTATAATTTTTTGGAATCAGTTATGGCATTTAATTTTAAATAACTTGTGTTTTTACGTCTGGGGATCAATTTCAATTAAATATCAGATTATCCTGCCTTCGGCTAAAGATCATGCCGCTTGCGTAGTTGATCGATTGTGTAAATCGTCAGGAAGCGCGATTTCCATGGAGGACCGTCAGCGGGCGGCTTCACAGGAGGCTGCGCTTAATGCAGCTCAATATGCGGCACTGCCATCGGTATAATGACACGTGCGTTTCTGAGTTCTTTTTTCCATTCTTTGTATACTTACAGGGCTGTGATCCCGGTCCTCTTATCACTGATTCTCCCCCCTAGTTTGTTTGCTCGTACTGAAAATTCTACAGACTACTGTGTATCTACTGCAGGGCTGTTCAAATCACCGTCCTAAAGGTCGGAGCCCGGCCGTTTTTCCAGTCTTCCTTTACCCGTAAGCCAGGTGGGAAGCCTCTGGCCAGTTACAATCAATAAGTGTTAAACTAATTACCTTGGAGAAGTGAAAACAAAGCCTGGGTTTGGAATCGAGGTTCAGATTTGAAAAGCCCTGATTTAGCGGATTTTAAAAAAATCTCTGCTTGAGTATATCCCAGTGACCCGGTATAGTGCAGTATACATCCCATTATATAATCACTTCTTTCTTGCCTCAAGAATCCTGGGGCTCCTGACTGGAAAAGTGGTTACTTGTGGAGGGAGCGCATCTGTTTTAATTTATTTTAACGTTTAACTTGGGAGGCTTCAGTGTTGTATAGTAAACTCTCTTGTAGCTCAGTGTTTCCATGGAAACCCCATCCGTGCATGTAGTGAGCTGCATAAGCTTGCATACGTTCTCAGGAATTTATATTAGAGGAATATTATAATATTCTTGTATGTTTTATATCATGTCTGCATTGGTTTTTGTAATAATATAGATTCTCTCTTGGCAGGTTATGAAATTCATGGTTTGGAGAAGATTCCAGATGAGGGACCAGCTCTGATAGTTTACTATCATGGAGCCATTCCTATTGATTATTATTACTTCCTGGCCAATGTTATAATTCACAAAGGAAGGACATGCCACTCTGTTGCTGATCACTTCCTGTTTAAGATCCCAGGTAAGACTCGTCCGTTTTGAATGTAATAATATGGTGGTTGTATGATGATATTTATGAGCTGTGCCTGTAATGGCTCCAACCCCCCCAATTTCCCCAAAGGGTTCAAACTGCTCCTGGAGGTCTTCAGTGTGATGCACGGCCCCCGGGGCGAATGCGTCCGTGCTCTGCGGGAAGGTCACCTCGTCGGCCTTGCCCCCGGTGGCCTCCGGGAGGCGCTGTTCAGCGATGAGATGTACCCGCTGTTGTGGGGAGAGAGGCGAGGGTTTGCTCAGGTGGCCATCGATGCCCAGGCGGTGCGTGGATCCCGGGTGTGAAGTGCAGTTTAGTCTGAGCCAGAAGGTGACAGTGTCTAGGTGACAAGGTTCGCAGTTGCATGAAATGTGACACCCTAATGGAACGGGGTCCTGGCGGTATGTCTCCGTTTTCCATTTGAATGCTTTGTCTGCTGTCTTTCAGGACGCATTAAAGGGGCAGTTCCCCCCAAAACTGGAAAAGGTATATTTTAGGGGTCTTAGTACTATCTATCCATCTGGGTTGTTCTGTTGGGAGATGCCAAGTTTTGGAGATGTTGGCTGTAGAAATGTCAGGCTTCTCTCAAATAGAATGCCATCCACCCCCCATTATTTCTGTGGTGATTAAAGCGCCAGGAGAATACATTTGAAAAATCCAACTGCAATGTCTCTTGCCAGAAATCATGACTCGGTTATTGAAGATAATCCACAGACTTTGTAGTAAGCCGTTTAATGTAGGAACTATTTTCTTCTACCGAATTCCGCACACCAGTGGACTGCCATGTGACCGTGGCGTCCTTGTCTGCTGCCCACTCCAAGTCGCGGTGGTGGGGGTGGCGATGGGGCAGCGTGTGGCTCAGCGGGTCCTTGAGCAAGGCCCTTGACTCCCAGCTCCCTGGGCACTGCAATGGGTGGCTGCCCTTCACAGCCAAGCTTGTTCTCATGGAGAGCAAGGTGGGGGAGGTGAAAAGACAATTTCCCCCTAGGGATCAATAAAAAAATAATAATCGCGTCACTGCACAGAAGATATGAGAACCCTGGGACTATCTTCTGTGCAGTGATACGTCAAACTGCTTAGTGTATTATCTTGTGCAACCAGGTCATGATTTCTGGTAAGAGACGTTGCTGTTGAATTTTTCAAATGAATTTGTTTTGGCTCTTTAACCACCACAGAAAGAATGCCATTCAGTCTCATTATATTCGAGAGAAGCCTGACATTTCTACGGCTGATATCTCCAAAACTAGGCAACTCTCAGCAGAACAACCCAGATGGATAGGTCACACTACAGCTCCTCTAAAGCATAACATTTTCAGTTTTGGGAGGAACTGCCCCTTTTAAACATCTATTCATCTAACTGTACCTTGTAAAGGGTCATGATGAATTCTGACATTATTTTCTTACACATTTCAGCCTGTTATTCCAATGTTTACGCAAAATGTCAGAGAAGGATTCCGATACATAGGAACTGGGAGTAAGTTAGTTTCTTTTAATGCAGAATATCTTCTGTCTGTCACGTCTTCACCTTTAATCCTGGATCAGGATGTCACATCTGTTTTGTGCGCTCTCAGAATTGTCCCGCTGGGTGTACGAACGGTTCCGGCTGCCCCTGGGCCTGATATACGGCGGTTTTCCTGTGAAGTTCCGTACATACTTGGGCGACCCCATTCCCTACGACCCCAACCTGACCGCGGCCGAGCTGGCAAAGAAGGTAGCCCTCCTGCACATTACCCGACAAAACACTGACCGATCACACCCGGTCACGGCTACACCATACATCATGTGACGTTGCCCTAGACATGTGCCCTAGTGATCTCTGCTCTGATTGAACTTTCTCCAACGTCAGGTGCAGCGGGCTGTTCAGTCCCTCATAGACCAGCACCAGAAGATACCTGGGAATGTACTGCGTGCTCTTCTGGAGCGCTTACACAGAAGACCCAAAAATGAATAGCGTCCTTTTCGCTCTAGAGTGTTTTTAAGTGTAAATATTTTTGTAAAATCTGTCTTTGGTCATAAGCGGGTTAAGATGGTTTTATCCCATGATCACTTTTTAAAAAAAAAAATTGCTTATTTCCTTTTTACTGGATATCACAGGGATATTTGCACCTGGGACCTCGCAGTGTATTATGGACCTGTCTCTGCCATCTGCACAGCTGGTACAGCGGCGTGCCTTATCCAGCCTCAAGCTGCCTTCACCTTTGGTCCACTGGGCACATGCAGGCTGTACTGGTTTTAACATTTATATCTATGGCGATTCACAGTCAGGGGGTTCAATGTCACCAGCAGGGGCTAAGTGGAGAGCGAGGGCCTCTCTCATGTGTGCTGGAGGGGGCGTGTCTGTGCACCACGTGCCTCAGTCGCGGCCAGTTGGTCAAGGGGCAGGATGGTCCCAAACCCCTTCCTCAAACAGGCCCTCCTCAGGCTGCCCCCCCACCACAACACCCTGATAGCAGCAGCTTCTAGACCAAGGGTGGTGAGTAGATTGTGGTCCTTCCAAAATCCCTGGTGGAAAAGTGTCGTATCCCAAAACTGGGCAGTGAGCATCACTGTAGAGCAAATCGAGCCACTGTTGGTACTAATGACTAATATAATATATTGTAAAAAGTGGATTTTCCCTTTAAGGACAACAACATAATACAGCAAAGCCTTCACACATGACCACTGGTAGATCCCATCCAGAGGGAACATGTTTTAATCACAATACTGGAAGAAGGTGCAGGTTTACAGGAGAAAAGTGCAGTTTTATTCATGTTCCAGGCCAGGCCTTTGCCCATTGTGCACAGGCTGTGCGGGGAAAAGCTATCACTGTGGTTTGTTGCATTTGTGATTTGTGTAGAAAGTGTAAGCACTTTTCGCGCTGTAAAAGTGTGCTTTCCCGTCGGTACGGTTACTGCAATGCTGGGCGGTAAGAGCCCCTAGGAGGCTGCACTGTGACTATTTCAATCACAATAATTAAATGTTGTAATTAGTGCAGTTAACTACAACCAGCACCAGAGAAAAAAAGAGTCGTTTGAGTATTTATTGTAAAGGCTGGAGGGTACATGCGCCATCAGTGTGGGCTGTGGCAAATTTAATTTTTTGTGTAAGTGTTTTGATACTGATTTTTTTTTTTTTTGAACCAGCTTTAAAGTATTTTTAAATGTTGCCGATTTTAACTGATGTTTGTACGTTCATGACCATCTTAGACCAAGTCCGCTACAGCGCTGTGACTTCTGTGAGAAGTAAAACTGTTCATAAAGCCAATATTTCATCTTTATACTCTTGGAGGTCTCTTGTTGTTTTTGGAAACAAATGTTGAAAGCACCAGAAGATCCCTGAATCTGGATTTCCCGCTCCTGGGATTGCCTGAGTTTTATCTAAGAATGGCAAAAACAGTTTGCACTGATGGGCTGCACTAGGGTTTATTGAACTGACCCATGTATGTGTCACCCTGTAAATATTAAACTCAAAGTTGGGAAAAATGCTGAAAATTGAAACGCTAACTTGCGACCTTGGGACCCATTAGGAATGAGAACGTAATCCCTGCATCTGCAAAGTGAAAATGCCAGTTACTGAACAGCATGCAGAAGATAGTCAGAGGTCAGTCTACTTCGTCGGCTTTAGTTAATGTAAAAATAGTCATATAATAAAGCTGTTGCTATTTAAGTGGCTCCAGTTTCTTGACTGCAGCACCCTGCTCATGCACTTTGTGGGGAGCACAGAGTTGGTCGGAGTAATCTTACGTGCAAAGCCAGCTTCTCAGAACAACTATATTAACATCCTTCAAATAAAATTCCCAGTAGCACTTAAAGCAGTCAGACACCTTCATAATGCATTATAATGCATTCATTAAGTATTATACACACGGCTATAATGGCTATAATGTTATGCATTTATACATGTTTATTACACATTGTGAAAGCTCTATGAAGCGCCTATCTATACTATTCTATGAATACCTTCATAATGCAGTACAAAGCATCCTTAATTCTTATATTGACCATTATAATGCATTATGAAGGTATCTATAGTGCATTACAGATGAGAGCTTCATAGGGCATTCATAAGGCGTAATAAGCTATAATGTGTTATGCCTTTTTATAAATAGCTATGGTCGTGTTTATAATACTTTATGAATACATTATAATGCATTATGACGACTGCTTTAAGTACTACCAAATTCTCCATCTGCTGGCACTAAATTCAAAAGATTTTATAACCTGGCACCCTGTATATAGGTGTTCCATAAAAGCCAAACAAAAAAAACGAATACAGGAAGTATTCACAAACGGGCACCCGAAAAAGTGATCTGCTTTCATCAGCTAACCTGTCCTGATGGCATTTATCTTGGGTTGAAGCCCCGTTGTTTAAAACATTGTCTTCCGTGTTCAGTTAAGCATGTCAATAAAATATGCAGAAGTCCCTTCAAGACCTATCACCTAACTTTCTAAAACTGACCAGTCAGTGAGGTTATAACTAAACCTGTACAGGAGACGCCACGATGAACATAACCCTCAGAGCAATGGTGGCGTTGACAAAAACGTACATATGTCACCTCTCCCACAAACAACATTCTTCCACAAATTCATTCTCCGCTCCATTAAGTGTCAAAGCCCAGGAAATGACACTCGCCCTATACACCAAGCGGCTGCCCCCTGTCACCACAGATAAACAAATTGCGATAGCCTACATACCATTATTTTTACTAAATATATATATATATATATACATATAATCACACTCACTATAATGGGTGCAGCTCATTTCTCAACAGTTATGATGAAATGCATAATGTAGGTGTCGCACTAACTTATGGTATACAGAGTAATAACCAGGAATTTCATCCCTTAATTGTATCTATGGTAGCCTTTGCTTTAAAAAACCCACGCAATATAACCACAGGTAATATTACAATAATGTGAAATGTATCAAATAGCCTGTTGCTGTAAAATATGAGGCTCAAAGCAAAAATATTACTGATATCACATGACCCAAGGAAAAAAATGAATGATGCTAGTGGAATGACCACAGTGTACTTTATTAAATTAATTTGGTACCTTGTGTTGCAATAAGGTCAAATAAAAATTTACAAAAAATCCAATCTATACAAAATTGTAATAGTTTACTTCCTTGTTGTTTTAGTATTGATTTTACAGTAAAAATTAAATGACTGATTAACTTCCAGCACACAATGCAAAGTACTCAAAAAAGGAGAAATAAAAAATAGACAAGATTTGTATGATACATGACATACATCACACTAGTTACATCTTTACCTTGAGCATATTTTCACACCTTTCTGAACCATTGTTGTGAAATTTGCATACATTTATGTACAGTTAGAAATTTTTGTCAGTCACTACTGCAATTTTCTATTGCAAAGAAAATAGCAGGAATATTTGTACATCTTGTTTACACTTTGAACAATCATAACACTGTGTTCTCTCTGTTCAACAGTCGCTGTGCTTGAACTAGGTCTAATGATGATCATGGTGTGTGTTTTTAGTGTGTGTTTTCGTTGGGGGGCGGGGCATAGCATATGATGTCAGTGGCATTCACAGCTCTTTGTCAGACTCACATATCAATAAGTAATATTCATACATGTATTTATATAATCTGATTTTCTGAGTTTGATTTTACCAACATATAGGAACGGCTTTTTCATCATCCTACACAGCTAAGGTCATGTATATGAAATATGGTGCAGCCCTCCAGGTAGGCCTACATATCAGTAAAAGTGTTGAGAGGTCTCTGGTGCTGTTTATACTGGTAATTTCCCAGTTAAATCTGAGGTACCCAGTGTAGTGTAGTACACCAACAGTCCAAGTACTAAAAGGAGGCTATATTTATTATCGAGCTAAAGACAAACACCAGGTCCTTGTACTTTTCAGAAGATTTAAAGTTACTGGAATCCATATGCAAGAAAAACAAGATCGCATATTTGCTAAAATCGAATTAGGGAAACATGAAATTGTGGCTGGACTAAAACTGGACTGGAGGATGGGTAAACTATGTATAATGAACAACACCTCAACACCTCAACGTCTCAACACGTGTTAAGTAAATGAGCGACTGCGGAGCTGGCTGCATGCTATCTCTCATTAACTACATTTTATGTTGGGAATGGATTGCAGTATCAACATTGTAACCCTACAGACGCTCATCTGCTTTCACCATAATGTGACAGGCAGAGGTGGAAAGTTCAGGTCCAGAAAGTACAAACCCAGACCAAAACTTTGTTTCAACCAACCACTTGACTACTCTGTGAATGTGACTCTGTATGCTAAACTGGTTGGTTGAAACAAAATCTTGCCTGGAGTTTTAATTTCTGGACCTGAACTATCCGCCTCTGGTGACGGGGTAACATCGCAGCTACTTTTTAACAAAAGAAAAAATAACCATTATGAGAAAGGTAAACAACTGCGTGTCAACATATTTTAAGGCAAATTAAACAAATACAAGCAGCTTCAATTATAACAACATGACTGATCTATCACAGCCAAGCCAAGTTCTGTTGTCAAGCACATACTTCCATATTTTACGTTTTTGATGCACCATCACCTTGGCGACGCTTTGCTCTGTAATATATTGGCTACTCTGTTACTGGTGTATATCAGTGCAGTTAATTGAGCTGATGGGAACTGTGGCGGCAGGATGGGACAGTCATTAGCACTGTTGCCTCATACTAATGGGGCCAGTGTCTCCACCATGACTCCATGTGTGTGGAGTTTGCATGTTCTCCCTGTGCTGTCGTGAGGTTACCTCCAGGTACTCTGCGTTCCCCACACAGTCTGAAAATATGCTGAAGTTAATCAGAGTTACTAAATTGTCTGTAGGTGTGAGTGTGCCCTGTGATAGCGTGCCCTGTACTGGGTTATTCCCTGCCTTGCACTCATAGGCTCCAGACCCCCTATGACCCTGCTTAGGATAAGCGGTTACAGAAAACGGACAGAGGGATGGGAATTGTGAAGAAAGAATCCTGCTCATCGTGCAAGCTGAGGTAGTTTGATGTGTGGTAGTGTTGTTTTAAATTCTTCCAGGAAAACAATGCAAAACATGACAAAACACAAAACAGTCCCCCCCCAGACACCAGTGTTTTAAAGTAGGTCTACTAGTGCGGCATTCCATACTACATTTGCGCGGAGACGCCTGTGCACCCCGATGCGCCGTGGGTAGACGCGCAGTGCTCCGAGGCACATTAAATAACGAAACATAATTAAAATGTAATCCATCGATTACATCGACAACCCTTTGCAGACATCAAGCAGCCACATCCTCTATCATCTTCTATAATTCAGTGTGCATGGGCTGGCACGGCACCACCATCATGCACCATCATTCCCACGCGTGACGCGCACGAGCCTGTCGGGAATAAACCCGGCAGCCAATCAAAACTGACCGCGCGTGCAGCCAAATCCCGACATTATGTTTTTTTTTACTCCACGCTAGCCTGTCGGGCGCGCCGCCGCCGCGTGAGGCGCGCCCCCGCAGTTAGCACGCCCGCCCTCGCTGTGCTGCCAGCGGTCCCTTCTTGCAAAATGACGCCCAGACGGACTCAGACATCTGATGTACCCATTTGCACTGGACCCTCTGTTCGCTATAACGTCAGGTTAGCCTTAATGAATGATCGAATAGAGTGGAATAAATAAAAGGAGCATTTATTTTATGCTACACACATTCGCATTCACAAATCGCTAGGATAAGATGGTGATATAAAAGCGGAGCCATGTAATCATATGACGCTAAACGTGTTCTAATTACGAGACTACTATTCGCCTGCGCTTACGCTCAAGCTTAACCGATGTACATCGTATTTCGCTTCGAAAAAGAATATTTGCATCACAGCTATGCATATTCACACAGTTTGCATCTAATATTAGAAGAGAGCAAAATAAAACTAATAGCACACGCAGACGATTCGTTCATATAAATTACAGAACCCGCGGAGCCGCCCCTTCAGCCTGCTTCTCATAGGGGAGCCCTAAGGACCCGCCTCAGCAAAAATGCCCGCATTTTCGGGCGATCGCGGGCGCAAATGTTCAGTGTTAAACCGGTTTTCGGGGACAAAGGGATTTGTCCAGCGTTAACTATAAACTGTAAAGCGCCGTTTGTATGTCTATGTTTGTATGTGTGTGCTTTAGTGGAAATGTGCCAAATATGAATCCCCTCTACCCCGTATTACATTCTATTTTAATCCAACACCAAATACGACAATACTGTGGTACAATGAAGGCGGGATCTATCTTCACATCTCCCCCAAATGTTTTATTTGCATCAGCTAATAAAATGGCTCTGTAGCATTGGTGCTTTTCATAAGCAGCCTATCGCAGACCCGCGATTCATTCTGGATGTTGCCGTCCTCAGTCGGCACGTTACCGATACCGGAATAGTAACGTGTTTCCGCCGCGCGCTCCACACCCTGGCGCGCGTGGCCACGCGGAGCTGCACCGCACGCAAACCCCCAGCAGCAAAGGAGCCGCACCTTCTCAGATGCTCCTGTTAAAACCGAGTTCACACTCAAGATGTACTGCTGGGCGATATGCAAAAAAGCCTTTCACCCAAGGACGTAGATTTGGGTATGTGCATGCCGCTACCAATATTGTGGGAGTACCATGTGTGTATAGGGGGGCGGCAGATTTCAAGATGTTTTGGGCCCTGCAAGTGTAATTGTAATTGATCCTACGCCTTTGCTTTGACCTCAGCCATTATGAGGATCTAAATGCTAGAGTGTCTGTTCTGCACATTAACTTGCTCCGTGATCAAAAAGTCAGTTCTTTGCAGAAAGGAAATCCTGAATATTTAGTAGACAAAAAGATTGGAGATTTTCTTAAACAGCAGTGCAGTGGTATTTATGGAGGGGTGTAGGGCAGATATACAGGGTGATGGAGTAAGACCCCCGCCCCCCAAGACCTAGGGGGGAACGATGTGCTTTTCACATAATTGAACAAAATTAAAACAATTGTAATCAACCCCATCTTTATCTATAATTTTATAATTCAGTTTCATCTGAATTAAAAGCTAGATCCCAACTTTGGTCATAACATCTACAGAATGTAAAGCTTCTCGAGGCAAAAAATAAAAAAGTAATTATTACCTAATCATTTAAACTAGTGTAGTATTAAGTTCTATCAAAAGGACCAGTTGATGTGGGTGTGGCCTCTATATCAGTGGCATATATAATATCATAACTCCATACAGTCCATTTGAGAGTCACAGATTTAGTCATATTTTGACATATAACCTAACTGATTGCATTTACACTGGAAGGGGAGAAAAGGGGAGATTTAGTATAACTAATCGGAACGGGAAACATTTCCATGTTCCTGTGTGAATGTTGTGTATCAGTGGTGCAGCTGGATGTCGGTACCCTTCCTCCGAATCTGCTCCTTAGACAGTACCTTAACCTTCATTCGGCTTTCCTGCTCACTGTTGACTGTGCCGAGGAGGACAAGGCCGCCCGTCGGTTATTCTGTCCCGTTATCTCACGGTTTTACGCCAAAGCCCGGAGCATTGGTTTGACATAAAGCTGAAACACCCTAAGCTACTCTTAGGGACGGTCCCTCCCCAAGATCACGAGGTTCACAGACGGAGCTCCTTTACCATTCTGCTGTCCGAAAAACTGAATGATGTCACCTGTTGACCGGGAGTGACCTTAAGGACACCGTCCCAAATGGCAGGACAGCAGCCTCAGTCCACGGAGCAGGAGCAGAGGGGGTCAGTCAAAGCCCGAGAACACAAGTGTCACATTTACTGGATTCACATGTGGCTTGATCACTGTAGCTGCTAGACTGTGGTCGCTGGGTCTTCTTGTAACTTTCAGTTATTTTCCACTCCCTCTCTCCTTTGTCATTCCCGCCACATACACATTCCACCAATGAGGGTGCACTGTACGATGAACCCTGCCATGAGATTGGCTCCTGGCCTGCGTCAATCAAGCAGTGTCGATACCAGAGTCCTGCCCCACCATCCCAACCTCCATTTTTTTTAGTTTTTTTTTGTTTTTCTCTATTTCTTCTCTTCTTTTAATTCAAGTAAATAAAGACCTGGTCTTGCCGTAGTGTCCAAGTTCAGGTTCTACAGAACCTGCCAGCATCAGACCTTTTGGCACTACAACAGCGAGTCTTAGTGAGAAAAAAAATGTATGTCCCGACCTGAAAATCAGCAAGTGTCGATTTTGATGACATCACATGGGTGCACGATATACTTTCCTGGGTTTTCTCCAAATATTATGTTGAAGCTTAACTTTGCCCGCATGAAATTATCCAACTTTGTTTACTATTTTCATATGCGTTGCACATGGACAGTTTGATGGAGGGAGATGATTGACGTGGGGCGAGTGCAAGCTTGCCCAACGGATCTTACCAGAAGATGCACGGCCATCAGTCCGGCCCCACTAAGGGGCGTCCGCAGGGCCTGGTCAGTCAGTAAGGGGCTGGCGATCAGGAAAGTCAGCCGAAGCAGAGAGATGGGAGTTGCATATGGGTGGGGTTGGGTGAGGGGTGAGCATCTTGGCTTAAAAAAAGGGGGGGGATTCCCTGACAGACTTAAAAAAAGTACCAAATGAAAATTAGAAGATAGAAAGAAATTGCTGTTTAAAAAAATACCCCGGATAGGTCCTTAAGCTGACTAGTTAGTGGTGTGGCGCGTTTTCGGTCCCCGACAGCGTGGCGGTTCGACGCCGTGGAGACAGGGAGCTGGTACGTTATTGCCACAGTCCCGCTGCTGGGGTCGGGTGACAGAGCCCTGCTACGTGCTCTGGCAGAGGGACAACGCGGTGTCCGGCCCGTGGCCCCGAGTCACCACCTACAGCGTGGTCTCGTACTCCAGACGCTCGTGCACCAGCGCGTCGTCCTTGTACTGCAGCCGCGGCGGCACAGGTGAGCCCGCGAGAGACAGCACAGCGCGGCGGATGCTGCGGTCCAGAACATGCTGCTCCCAGGCTGGGTACCGGTTCCGGCACAGGTCGATGCGGATGACCGGCTCATCGACCCGCGGGGCTCGGGACGAGGGCGTGGACGGCACCACAGGCCTCACCTGGAACACAGGGGCGATGCCGCCATCCCTCTCCGAGTGCCTGGGTTCCCTCTCAATCGTGCCGCTGCTGCTGGCACCTCCCCCGCGGTTGGACCGCAGCGAGTTGGTGGCGCCCTCTTGTGGCAAAACAAAGGGAGTGCTGGGGTCGTCCAGCGTGCAGCTGACCGAGCGACCAAACCGTGGCCCGTTGGGGTGGAAGAAGGCGTAGTACATGAGCATAAAGAGCACACCGGTGAGGAAGCTGCTGAACACGACGCAGAGGGCGGGCACGGCGAAGGCGTCAGTGCTGGCCGGCACCCGGTAGAGGTACCAGAGTGTGCTCAGTGCCGTGTTCTCCGCCAACACCACCAGGTAGTAGATGAACAGGCGGCAGCGGGTGCGGCCCTCCTTGACATTGAACCAGCTGAAGATGTAGACGATGCCCACTACCATGTCGAAGACAATCTCCTCCCACTTGGTGACGCAGAACTCGGTCTCGCAGTGGACGATCCAGAAGGTCATGACGCACCAGTGCAACACGATGAAGACGCCGAAGTAGAGCTGGAACACGGAGGCGAAGAGGGCGAAGGTGATGACACGCGCCGCAATGGTGAAGAAGTGCCAGCAGAACTGGATGACGACCGCTAGGTAGCTCATAGGCCGCTTGTCTTCCCGGGAATCCCTCAGGGCTTTCTGGTAGGAGGCCAGGGCCCAGGCCAGCGACACCAGGGAGGCGGCCGCCGTCATGCCTGCAGGGGAGGACAGAGACACGCCCATATCAACTCCAGGGGGGTCACAAACACACACAATGAGAATCATATTGCTCCTGCAGTCACATCTTTACTTGCATCCCTCCCTTAACTTTAGTATGTTCCCACAGTCTGTGTTCAAAGCTTTTCCTTACCAAAAAGCAGTGGGATGTATACAGGGCTGAGGCCACAGGGGCACTAGCCCATCTGAAAGCTGATTGGCCCCCAGAGTGGCCCCTCCCCTGTCACTCACCTATGCAAAACATATGATTGGCTATAATAAACCTGGCCACTCTATATGAGCTTTGGCCCTTTTTTTGCCCCCCCTAAAAATCATAGAATCGCCCCTGCCAAGCAGCCCCTGGTTAGGGAGTCCAGGCATTTTCAGGCGACATGCTGAGTGACAGCTCTAACCTCCTAGGGGTTGCACGAGCTCACTAAGCAATGGGAATGTGACTCCTGATGGAAAGGCCCACACCCAGCCCGTCACCGAGCTGCTCAGATGGACGCCTGTGGTTCTCCGGACATCTGCTCCTGGTGCAGGCGGCCGATGAGGTCCCACCCACCCCTGAGAAAACCACTCGCCTCAGTTGCTCCAGGAGAACGCATCAGAATGTAGAAAAGGTTAAACGGACCCATCCAAGTGAAAGAGGCTGTTAGACTCTTCAGGAAAATGGGCGCTCGGTAATCACTAGCAGACCTTCACCCTTGGTTCTGACCCAAGAACACCTTGTACCTTGGCCCTCTTCTGGCCCCAGTGGCACAGCATCGAGGGTAGCAGACTGAGAGAATTGTGGCCACAATGTGACACATATTAAATTCAGTGCATATAGCGGTTTATATGTCTGTGGGCTTAAAGCGCAAGTAAATATCTCACTGCACTTGGTATCCATGAGAATAAAACTTTGAATCCTTGAACCTATTCCAGCATAATATATTACTGTTATGCAGGATTTCAAAACGACAAACGTTTTCCTCAATTTGTACAGCTGGAAATGTTTTGCCGAGCAATTTGGGTTAAATACCTTTCTCAAGACATGCAGCCCTTTTGAGACTTGAACCAGAAACCTTCGGCGCATATAAAATTCACTTCCGTGGATGTCACGCTACCGGGGCCACCCGCCTCCTCCGGCGGGTGAGGCGGCGGGAAAAGCTGGAGAGCGATGTGTCAGTTTGGCTGGCGCCCGTCTATCGCTGCGTGTGCTAAGTTCATAAATCAGCCCAGGAATTCTATGGCGCCGTGGAAACGGCGTGCTCAGCACCACGGACGGCAGCGCTGTCAGGAGGGTTTGTTAACGGTAATTGATGGCACATATTGAACTAATTGAAAGCAACTACGAGAGTCTCGTTGAAGGGTTAGGCATTTAAATATCATTTATACCCTTGAGAGGGACATTAGCAGAAATGGGCTCCTGCAGGCTTTTATCTAAAAACAGATGTGCAGAAAATAGAATTGTTATTCTCTGAAATAGTGGTCTGTACCCGTACAAAGGGGCTCAGGCTATTTTTTTAATTAAAAGACAACTTGATAGTAGCTCCATTCTTATTGGCTTGTACTTAATGCACAAGACAGAAGCTGTCATCCCTTCATCACTCATTTCCGTGAAGCTGATGGGTTTTGCACTTTGGAGTCGCCTTGTTTGAGGTAGGAGGAGCCTGACTGTACGCTTTCAATGTGAAATTTGTCTTTTAAGGCCCCCTCCTTGAGGCCCGGCCCAGACAGCCCAGACCATGGTTCCACTCCGAGCCATATGGCCAGAAGATCTGGAAAAGTGAAGCTCAATCGGTGCCGTTTCTCAACAAAAGGGGTCTGAGGTCCAATTCAGGCCATTCTTCTGACTTAGTCAGCAGTGGTTGGTCAGGGGTCACATTCACCCCCTACACCCGACCCACACCCCACCATCCTGCAGACTCTACTGAAGAATGGAGTCAGTCCTTCTGAGTCTTGTTAGCTCTCAATTGCTCTCACCACCCAAGGTCATAATAACTGTCAGAACAACATAATCAGTTACTGTAAAATTATGTAGACTATAGTTCAGCACCTACAACTAAATATTAATAGCATATGGTATCAACACGGAGGTAGGACTTTTGTTGTAAAATTTTACAGTTTTGTTAACATAAATACTGTCGACCTTTCTGCATCGCAACTTCCCTCATCGCGGTTCCGATATATCGGGTGGGGGGGGGGGGTCAGCACAAGAAATTAAATGGGAATTTTTGGGATTTTCTGGGAGTTTTGCAAAAGCCAGATGAAACGCGAAGGCCAGCAGATGGATCACAAAAAGTGTAGTAACTCATAAATGCATAAAATATATGTACAGTGCTAGACTGGAGGGCGCCACACGTGTTTACAGTAAGCTCTGACACGATATCTCGCAGTGATCCTGCAGTGATCTCTGTGTCTCACGTTTCTCATATCTTTTCACTTCGCTTTGCTCGCCAAGGGGACCAAAAAATTGTACGTGTTTTTTTCCGGATTGCGGGGGGCCTGCGCCCCTAACCTGTTATGGAATGGTCAACTGTAATGTTCAGCTTGGCTTGTGAATATTCGCCCTAAAGACACTAATAAAAATGTACTCAGAACTGCCCTCAATTCCACAGCTGCTCACCCAGCACTGTTAATTTGATTATTCACACTGTCTCACCACACCCATGTGCATCAGCTGTCTCGTCGCGGCCCCTGACACCTTCCAGGGAAAAATGTGGCCCTCAAAGTGTGCATTAAGTAACCGTAGTATAAATATTTTAATGCACAACAAGGGATGCATTTCATTTTAAATGTACTCTGCACATTTATAAACGTATCACACACAGCTGGTAACCACGGTTACTACACATTTGACTGACACATTTCACGTCTCAATGGCTCTCTCTGTAGCTGCTCCCAGACTTTGGTATACTGTCCCATCCAACATTAAGTCTTCTCCACGGGCTTTTGTCAAATCCACTATTACGTTATTTCTAATTTAATTTTAATAACCTTTAATTCATTTTAATTACCCTCTCCTTTTTGTTGCTTGTTGTATTAATTTCCTTTCATTTTAATTTTTAAATTATTTTTTTCTTATTTCTTGTATGCACGTTTTCATGTTATTTTGCTTATATATTTTATACTTTACAATGTTATTCATGTTATTTTGTTTATATATTTTACTATGAATGTAGTATTTGTTAATCAGTTCTCTCTAGCCTGGAAAGCACTTTTGGGCGACTCCTGCTGTTTTTAAATGTGCTATACAAAAAAATGACTTGACTTGACCCAAAAAAATCTTTTTCATGTGTACGAGCCCGAAACAGATTTATTAGTATAACTACTCTCTTCCACCAATGATTAAACATTTCCATTTAGTTTCCGTCAATTTTAAATTGTGTTCTACTTCTGTAATTTTAAGTAACGTTAGTTAGAATTGAAGATTGTAATAGCGCTTTGATTTACTACTTTGATTTGCCTGGCCAGCACTATGTATGCGGTTATAGAAAATTAATCAACAGCCTTTGGACCAATCAGATTTGAGAATTCAACGATATGATTGGTGTTTAGGGCTTGTGGGAGAGCAAGAGAACGTAAAGCTTGGAAATGCCGCATGCTGGTGACACCGTGACCAAGACCAGCTTATCCCCATCCTTGAGGGACATGCTTTCACAGGATTCCTCGCCACTTTGTGAAGACAGATCTAACAAGAGCTAATGTCGACTCAAGCCGAGCAGAATGTAAAGCAGCACGTCCTGTTGGACTAGGCGTCACAGGCAGTGGGAGTGGGGGTGGGGGTGGGGGCACGGCTACCCCTAGGGAGTGCTAAAGGGAGACTCTTACCTTGAATCGCCTGCAGTTTGTGGGTCTGGATGATGATGCAGAGCTGGAGGACCAGCTGGGGGGCGCTCTCCAGGAAGGTGGCCAGCAGATGGAGCATGCTGACGTCGGCGTACTCGTACACCATCCTCCAGTGAAAGAGCCAGCGCTCGTGGTCAGGCCCGCGCCGGCTCTGCACGCCCAGGTAGATGGTATGGAGGTACCTGTGGGGAGAAGGAGACGCACCTGCAGTCCTCAGCCTGCACCTGGACACCGTCAAATCCTCCCGGCTCCCATCCCGCCATCGGGTCCAGAGCAGCATGTCCCCGAGGTCCCAGCATGCATTTGGCTTGGCTTGACAGGGTAGAGCGTCCCAGCTAGCAATCGCTCCGCGCCACAAGAGAACGGTGACGGTGTCCATACGCCGCCCCTTGCTGTAGATTTCATCATGATCCGTGAGTCACTCGCTGTTTACTACCAAGGCTGCTAGCGTGAAAAGCATAATAACAGGGAGAGGTTTAAATTGGGCCGCCTTCACGGACCACGCAATTACTCCGCGGCGTGACGCACTGCTAACCTCTGCCATGGGGGCTCTGTTTTCCCACTTGTTCAGTGATGGAACTCTTTGCCACGAGTCATTTCGGGTTAATTGTGCATTTCTGCACACACCATCAACGTTTCCTGTATTTAACGTCAACCCCTGATATGTCACTCTCAGGCCAGGGGGGCACATGGATATCATGGGGGTCTGATCCTGAAGTCTGACCCATCCATCCCTCAGCCCTAGCAGGAGCTGATGCCTGTGTGGTTTGTCGATCTTACTCTGGACGTTGGGGGTCGTCTGTCGACCTGCTGCTTTGGCTGAGCACTTGAAATCATGATTTGCACAAGTACATTGGAATTCTTTACTTTTTGCAAATCCCATCTTGCTCTTCTTTGAGAGATACAGACAGGTGAGAATGAAGCCTAGGGTCCAAGTGCAGGGTCAGGCTATTTTAGCGCTCCTACGGCATTTACAGGGGGTGGCTGAAGGCCTTGCTCAAGGGCCTACCAGAGATGTAACTACTCTGTCAAGGATGGGATTCGAACCGGCAACCTTCTGTTCAGTGGCCCAGAGGCATAATCTGCTGAGCCGGACACCACCCACCACACCTGATATTCTCACTGCCATCCCCGAATGAAGTCCCTGTTCCTTCTGCCTGTCCTTGTGCAACGTGGATCTAGTCATCATCTAAGACCAAGCAAGGCTCCTGGTCCAGATCAGTGCACCCCTTAACTTTAAGATCAAAGATGGCTACGTGATCAACAGGGTCGGTTCACACTCCCCTCTGGGCCTGACTTTCCACAAAGCACTGATGTTCTGGCGGGATTCCAAGCACGCCTCCAGTACGCTCTGCCTATACTCAAGGCTTTTTCGGCGCCACAAAGCTGCTCTTTTCTTGGCGTTGATTACAATGCTTTTAAAAAAATGCATTAAAAAAGGTCGGCTAACCAGTGCTCATGTAGCAAGCAGCTTTTAAATAGGATTTACCTTTGTCTTACACAGGCTTCTTGGCTGCACGTCCTTGGCACGAGTTCCTCAAACCCACAGTTGGGTTTCTTTTCTGAAACGTCTGTTTGATACAGCGGTGGATGATTACTGCTGAATATAACTGCTGAGAATGAGTTATGGCTGAAAGTAAATCTTGTGTAATCAGAGGAAACATACATAATGTAATATAATCCATTCTGAACTAATCATCTTCTCATCCACCATAACTTCTGATCCATTAGGAGGTCACAGTGAGCCTGGGGCCTCCAACAGGAATCACAGGGGAGCACCGTGGATGGGAAGCAAGTCTATGAGAGGGCACAAGCATCCTGTCAGTTATTGGAGATACTGATTCACCTGACTGCATGTCTTTAGATCATGAATGGGAGGTAGAGTATCCAGAAAGAGCCCATGTGAAATCAGAGACAGCACAAAAGCACAAAACAGATCTGGGGGGATTCAAACCCACAACCTTGGGGGTGTGAGGTAGGAGTGTGACCCACCTTAGGTACCCTCTGTATTATTATACATGTGACCGTGTGCGACGATGACGAGCGGCCCGGCCCAGGACTGCTGCGGACAGGGCAGAGTCAGCCGGTCAGGCTGCTTTCACTTTAAATAAATCATATAAGGCTGACTTCATCCCAAATGTGAACCTGCAGCCTGACGCCTAACCCCGCCTTTCCAAGCCCCAACCACTGCTGGCTCTTGCTGTGTTTTCCCTTGTGCTGACACCAAACTGGCTGCATTTTATTTCTGTCCCAGCATTCCTTGAAACCTGTCACACCTCGCATACTCAAATCTCTCTCCTATTTATGCCAGCTCCTCGCTCCCATCCCTGTGCGGCTCTGTCTGCAGGTTACCCGTAAACAGCTAGCCGGGGCTTAGCGCTAAAGGAGCTAAGCGATGCAGGACAGGGTGGTGAAGCTCTGAGCTGACCCCCCCTCCACCATGGGGGATAATCGGGCTAGCGAGTCTTAGGATCTCATTGAGCTTCACTGGTGAGACAAAGCATGTTCTTTTTAATACGTTATTAATACAGCTAGTCCTAGATGTCATACACTTGTCTGCGCTGAGGTATTACATCGGAAAAAAAAATCAAGAAGCTTGCTTCCATAGCAAGTGGACAAAGCCTAATTAGCAGGGTCTCTTCGTTTGGGGTTGGTGTTAATGAGGAGATGGAGCGAGCCGCAGGAAGGGAGTCTCTCCTTTTGTTTGACCTGAAGGAGTGGCCACCTAGAGCTTTTCTGTCGCACCTCCACTCGCCGTGATGGGACATCCTCCAGAGGTGCTATGGGGCCTCCCCACCTACCTGACTGTTTCTGTATATGTCCCTACCTGCACCTCCCTATCAACCCCTTCTGCAGTAATGGAGGATCTTCGCTCTCTCTCCTGTTTTACGTTCTCTGTCTCCTCGAGAAGATGATGAAGGTGACAGGACCATGACGTACGGATCTCATATACGACGCCAGGTGCTAAATGCTTGACACGGCCACCACTCTTAGTGCAAGTTATACAGAAGCCGGCTGAGTTACAGTTATGAGTTACAGCTGCAGGTTCTGCGGCCCGAAGGACGCCCAGGAATCACTCAGCCCGCACTGATGTAAGACACAGAACAGAGCCGAGTCCATGGCTCAAGCCAGCAAGGTCTCCATGTAGTGTCAGCCGAATGTCCGAAAAGAGCATGGATTGCATAATTATTTTAATTAGGTGTTCAGTAGGCTTGCTTCTCCAGTATTTATCGAACTGGGTCATTTCACTAATACAATCTGGGTTAAGTATCTTGCTCCTGGCAACTTCAGCGGGGTGTCTCCAGGGACAGGAAGTCAGCACCTCAGACACAAGCCCAGCTCCCAATCCACTTCACCATTTGGTCTCCTTATCATGTGACTGGGGAGGGAAAATACCAGTGATAACCAGATGCTACACAGCCCCTGAGGGCGCAGAGAGGACCACTGCTGTGAAACTACAATCAAGACTGACAAGAGTGACCTGCCTGGAGCACAAACTGACCTGTGCCAACTCAGAGACATTACTGTTCAATTACTAGACATTTCCTAGGTGCTTCTAGAACTTGATCACAGGTGAGGGCCTTCACACACTCTTACACTGCTTTACCTGCTGACTGAAAAACACAATGCAGCTGTGGGTAACATTATATATCTACACACTAAATTTAGGCCGAAAGTAGCACGGACATGTGAATATTCCTTGCAGGACTTGTTCTGGAAGGCTCTTTGACTTTCAGGGTTAATGCATTCTGTTGGTAAACAGTGCAATTTAATGTATTCCAGCAAATAAGTCAGAGCACCAAAGAGTCCTATACTTCCAATCTTGTTTTCCTAACATCGAGCACCGGCGGAATTCTTGAGGGACGTGGCGACAACTCCTTCTTTCGAAACGCACTCGATCTCCTGACTCGAGACGGAGCCCCTTCCTGGGTGTAATAACCTGGATCCTGACCGGCACATCTCTGGGGCTGCAGGAACGTCCGGAGGAGTTGAGTTCTGCGAGTTGCCGTTTAGAGCCACAGACTGTGAGCTGTTGGGTATTTTCAGCCATCGCCGGCTTTTGTTAGCCATCCGCTCATCAGCTCTAGGTCACGAAGCCTGAGGAGGCTCTGGCGCTTCTGAGGAAACAGCGTGAGCGTGAGGCATCAGGAATAATATCACCCTGCCGACAAAAAGGCAACTTGACATCCAGATTCAACTGTCATTATACTCTTGGAAAACAAACAATTGCTCCACGGGTAAGACTACCTCACGGTGTTCAGGCTAACTGTTGCCGAAATATGACTCAGACACTGGGGCTTCTGTGCAGAGAGAAATCTGTCTGCGGACAGCCTGATGATGAGATTGGGCAGTTCAGCCAAAATTTGCAGCATTGTAGGCCTGTTAGAGCGTCCTCAAACTAATGGGGTCACCATCTGCACTTTCAGAGTCAGGCAGAGCAGGCTCCCGGCCTCTATGTGATGTCAGTGCATCTCTTATCTTTGCTGTGGGAATTTCATTACTGCACCGATTAAGCCGCATTTTGTTTATTCATCAGTCCGGTCGTTCGGTGAGCATTTATCTGAAGGCAGCAGCATTTATTTTCTGGCAAAGCCGACTTTCTCACAGCTACGGAGGGGAAGGTCATTGCGGGTACAGGAAGAAGAAGGGATGACGACCGCTCGGAGCTTCCTATCTGCCCCCAGAGGCGCGCTGAGGCTACTGACTCTGAGCCCAATTCTGGCCTCGCACATCTTCACAGCTTTCTGTACCCAGTGAAGACTGACTAGCTAACACCCACTGCAGACACTCACACACACAGAGGTGCATGAATGTGCCCAAAGTCTAAGCATTAGTAAGCACAGGACATACAAATGAGAGCAAACATGCCAGAGCATGCCCAGTGGGCACTGCCAGATACTCACAACGCTGACAATATTTACACTGTTTGGCTTGAGCACACAGAGGACCAGTCACATTGTGAAGTGTCATTTAAAGTCAGTTTTAACCAGGAATAAGTAGGGACCAAATATATGTCAATAAGGAACAGAAGCCCCTCCCCTCCCTGGGTCGTTTTCCTGGGGGCCTGAAACAGCTGACTGTAGTTTGACATGGCACAGTAGGACACTCAGCAGGGTGCATTGTGGGCTTGACCAACTCTGTCCAGGAATGAGGATAGCAGTGGGTGCCATGGGATAGATGGGTAATTACAGGGCATGTCACCCTGACAAGGACAATAAAGCTTTTTACAATGGAAAGCAAGATTTCCAGGTGTCCGCATCACACCTCTGTAGAGCAGGTGCCTTTTATAATGACTAATAACATGGAATCCTTTGCTATTTCCATTAACAGCCATATATGTGTGTGGAACTAGCAACATTAGCTATGGGCAACTGCTGAGTCTTCAAAAGGCAGCTGTGTTTTAACGTCGAGTTAAATACTCCTTGACCATGCCTGATGCTGGTCAAAGTATACTCTGCCCATCAAAGATTAAGATTATCAAAGATGATCCACCGGTGAAAGGTTGTTAGATAGTTTTTAACTTCGGGCAGTAAAAACACAGCATTCAGCATGACGCACGAGAGGTCACGCCCGAATCCCTAGGAGTCCCGGCGCGGTGAAGAGCTCCAGAATTCAGAGGCAGATAATGGACTTCCTGATGGGATGTGCTGCATGTGGCCGGCAGCACACCTAGGAGTTTCCATGGCAACCCAAAGGTGAGAGTGCGGCAGTAGACTCGCTAGTGCGGCAGGGGTGTGGCGAACAGCGCCGAAACATACACCCCAGGCCCAGGGTGCCGCCCTAACTTGGAAGCACCGATTCAAAAGCCTATGGAGGAACTCAGATCACACACAACCGGCTGGAATGCTGAAAATATTCACCTTAAAGACGAGACGCGACATTTCACTCATTGGTTCATTCGCTGACATGAAATGACAATAGCAGATAAAGCGATCTGTGAAATCGTGAGAGGTGCCAGAGTGTACCACACATGCGTTTCAGATGTGATTCACGTCCACGGCTGGCATGACAAACAACAGAGTACTACTAGCCCACTCCAGCTAGCCTCCCAGGGTGCGGAACACACCCACCGCTCTGTCCCTCTCGCCAAAAAGCAAGACACTGTGATCCTCTGCAGTTTCTGAGAGTACAGCTTTTGGCATTGGGGGGAGGTGAACGTACACAAACTTGGTGGACATTCACTTCATAATAATGATACTTTATTTGTCATTTTTATAAGTTCTTCGGTCTTCCTGTGAGAGCAAAGCTCGAAGGCAGAGTACAGGGGTCAGCCATTTTTCCAGCACCCGTGGAGCAGTTTTCGAGGTTTAAATACGTTGCTCGAGGGCTTGAGAGTGAGATGCTTACCACGCTGTGGTGACCTTCTGCACATAAAGACAGATTCCTACCCTGCACAGCCACACCACACCTCTAAGAATCAGCCATACATGCGGTACGCTGTGCTCGCGTTCCATCCAGGTCACATTCCAGTGACTATGATAAAGAAATGATGACGTGAGAAGGAGTCCAGTCATGAGATCGGTGTCCAAGGCTGACTTAAGAGGTGTGGGAACTGAACCAGCACTGGCTCAATCTATCACTGACCGAAGGTGACACCACTGTAGACAGGGACTCTCGAAATGCTTGTGAGCTCTGCTGCACTGACAGGATGAACCCGACAGAAATCAGATCCTTGATCGGCGTGGCTGTAACTGCCCTAACCTCAGCTATCAATGATCAGTGTTACTCAACAAGAATTTCCCCTAGAATGACCCTAAACACCAAATTGCTCCAGGACCTGGCTGACCCTGCCTTCTCAACTGTATGTCATATGATAAAAGACGTCTGCTTAATAAATAAAACATAGCCCATTTGGCTGTTGTATGCTGGTTTAAGACTCAGACTATCCAAAAGTTAGAAATTTCAATATCCCTTCAAAGGCCTCCCTGGGTAAAAGTACTGATTTGGTATAATGAGTAAAAAATGGGAAAATGGAAAGTTATGAATAACAATGCCTGTATGAAGTCGTTCATGCAAATGCAACATTTATCTCGACATGCTAGGAACTGAATCCCAAAGAGGGTCAGCTGACATCACAGCCACTCCAAATGCAGACGGTCCTGACACATTAAAGGACAGCCTAACATGCTGACCCCACAGCCAGGATTTTAAATCCTTGTATTTATGGGATACAGATTCTGAACGGATCTGCGTCTTGAGCAGCAAATTATTTATGTTGCAAACAGAAATGCAATTTACCTTTAAATGGAGATGTTTTTGGTACAAAAACAGACAGGGGTGCTGGAGGAGCCTGGATACCCAGGCAGGTTCGGGGTGGGGGGCAGCAGTTGACAGGGGGCCTTACATATGTAAAACTGAGGGGGAGGGCCCAAAGGTTGCCATTTTGTCAGGGGGCACAGAATTTCTAGGTATGCTCCTGGACAGAGATGGAAAAGAAGTTCTCAGAACAGGACAGTCACACCCAGAAAACCCTTAAAGGCTGAAATCGCTTGATGGGGTGAATGTGTGTTAGGACTGAGATCAATGCCTTATGAAGATTCGTGTGACAACTGGTACTGACTACCTGGGGAATGAGTGGCGATGTGGATCTGCAGGCTGAGGGTCACTCCTCCATGGAGTGAAGCACGAGGAGCCAGATCAATGGGCTATTGATCGCGAATGTCCCTAAATCCACACTTTTATAGTCGGGGTTGTCAGCTTCCTGTCTGCATTCATTTGAGGAGAGCAATTGTGTCACATTTTGAAGACTGGGCATTACTGCCAATAAACATTATGGTAGCTACAGTCGTCACGCTCCACGGCGCAGGCGTCTTCTCCAAAGCGATTGTGCCGCACTTGGGACATTATGGATAACTGCACATAAAGATTACGGCCGCTACCCCCACCTCCCCGTGTGCATGAAACGCTCATACCGCAATAAACATCGGGGCCATAAATCATGCCGACTTAAGCACCCAGAATGTATGGTAGGACTATACTTCTAGGCATCTACAAGTGCGACAGGCGGCTTCCTCAACACCAGCTAGGTCATTGCATTCACCTGAGACGAGGTTAGGACGCCATTCAAGCTCGCTGAGATGTACACATAAAAAATGCCAGCCACGTTTGCCCAGCAAGTCCACCTCTTCCTCTTCTCTGACACTGTGAAGTTCTCCCACGACAGTGTTTCTTATCAAAGGCAGAGGGAGTTACACAATTAGGAATGGGTACTTCTCCCGTGGGGGGACCAGAGGGGGCACCGTGTTGTTAGAGGCAGGGTACTTCAGCTGTTTCTGCAGTTGAATATAAGCAGATTATACTCAATAGCTGGCATGGTTCCAGGTGCTGGAGCATGGATGAGAAACCTGGGCTGGCTGTAGCATGCCAGCCCCACAGAAAAAGTCCACAGTAGGACGGAAGTGAGCTAAAGCTACACCTTTCAGACGGGGACAACCCCAAAGCAGCCCTACACACAGCAGAAGGGGCACACGGTCCCTACGAGTCCTACATGTGCCACAAAGGGTCATCCGGCCAAAGTGAACTGTCTGCAAATCTCAAGCAGCCATCCGGTTCCACATAAAGGCCGATTAATTCACCACAGATGAACCAAAGGCCGCCTGACAACACCATTACTGTCATGGCCAGGACTTAGTGATCTGCTCTACATTTTTGATATTGCGCATCTTACATTTCTGACTTTTGTTTCATGGAGGGCTTTCAGCCAGTGACAAAAAGGAAAGAAGGTCTCTCTCGTCATTTTACAAGCCCCCCCCCACTGCCGAAAAACCAGGAGTTTCAGAAGGGCTGCAAGAAAGGGAATCGAGTGAGTGGGGAATCAGACAGAGCACGTGACACCATAGACGCTGGAGAGACACTCAGGTCTTTGGGGGCTCAGACCACATGTGAATCCTCCCCAAGCCCTAGGGACGCATCAGGACCAGCACTGCTCTGGAAACAATCTCCCAAATGGTATCCCAACCAACGCTTACACCAATCAGGCTGGACTCTCTGTCTCCAGGCTGATGTTTCTACACAGACTCTTATGGAGAGTAAGGCTGCAGACATGATAGTATGCTGACTGCATTGAAAACGAGCACGCTGTTTGTTTTTGCGTGTTTGGAATTTATCCGTGCCTTTCTGTCACCTCCACAGACTTGTATCATGGTGATTAATGGTCCATTGTGAAGGCACGATAATGCCATTATGAGAGATTAAAAAGAAAACAGGTGCATGGGTGATGAGCTGTTAATTAGCGAACACATCATTCATACACCATACAGTGACCATATACTGTACTGGGAAAAGCCGGGTCTGACTGTATCACACCACTCATACAGTATACAGTTACCACATACTGTACTGGGAAAAGCCGGGTCTGACTGTATCACACCACTCATACACCATACAGTTACCACATACTGTACTGGGAAAAGCCGGGTCTGACTGTATCACGCCACTCATACACCATACAGTGACCACATACTGTACTGGGAAAAGCCGGGTCTGACTGTATCCCACTGCTCATACAGGATACAGTGATCACATACTGTACCGGGAAGAGTGAGGTCTGACCAAATCACACTGCTCATACAGGATACAGTGAACCACATACTGTACCGGGAAGAGTGAGGT
>JAAGVU020000078.1:12669773-12690225 GCA_011763525.2 Mormyrus iriodes | reverse complement strand
AAATTTAGCTTTGCTCCTAAGACTTTCAATGGGGTGTACTCATTTTTGCAACATGGTCTTGAATGAATTTGTTAGGAAATTTTACTTTGTTGTGTGAGCAAACTAACAAATACTGTTTGCAATCAATGGCCCACATTTGTGGGAGTATTTTGTAGTAAAGCATCCCATAGAAAATGTTGATTCTGAAAGGAAACTAAAGGTTTTCAGACAAATTTGTTGGGGTGTACTCATTTATGCTGAGCACTGTGTGTATATATGTATAGGTGCGTGTGTGTGTGTGTGTGTGTGTGTGTGTGTATATATATGTATGTATGTATATACAGTTTGCATGTTTATCCTGTGTTGTGCAGGTTTCCAAAGACATGCAGTTAGGAGAATTTGTGTCTCTGAATTGCTTACAGTTGTCATGTGAGGGAGAGCGACCCTATGCCCTATGCTGCCTAGGATGGGCTCCCAGCCCCCTGTACTTGATCAGCAGGTGGGAGATGGCTGGTAATACAATAATTGTGTTGACTAAAATGTAATACAGTGCTGTCTGATTATATTTCACTGGTAAATGAAAAAGATCAGACTCTGACTATAGATCAGGCTCAACCACACAGACATGAGCAAAGACGACATCCATCAGTGTCCAGGGTCGACACCCTAGCTGTTAACTGCTGTACAGCTGACTACTTGCTAAGATTACATCCTGCTCATCTGCATTCAAATTTACTCTGTGCTACTTCATATTGTAGCAATTAGCAAAAGTACAGCCTGGAAACCTGGAAAGGCATGCATCCGGTTTAGATTCCAGGCTGGTGTGGGTGCTGGAAAAGCTTGAAATTCACACTGGTTGAGCACAGAATATGCAGGGCGCACCGACCTGTGAACCCCAACCCAGAAGCCCCAAGCCAGCTCAGCAGGGCTGCAACCATGGCGCTGATCTGGCCTGGCCAGCAGCTGGGTCACATGACCATGACAGTTCACCCATCGTCACCATCATCCGTGTTAAAGCTGATGCTCACACACACACACATACACACACACAGATTATGTATCTATTTCTTTGTGAGGACTCGTCAATGATAATAACCCTAATCCAAGCTATGAAGTAACCAAACAAGATACAAGACTTTTGGCATTTTAAATTTTTTGGTTGCATGGAGAGATTTTTATAAAATTGAATTTCCCCTAAAAAATGTCCCCACAAGGTCAAAATTACAGGTTTTCATCACCTTCTGTTGGTCCCCACAATGTAATATATACATACATGCCACACACAAACACACACACACACGTATATAATTCAAAAACATTTTTACACAAGTGCTACTGAAATTCCAGTTTTTTCTCATTTCAGTTGCTTCTAGAAAGAATTGTTCATGCAAAATTGCTAGTAAAAATACTGTATGCTAAATAACATTTGACTGATTGATTGATTGATTGATTGACTGATTGATGGATGGATAAGCAAGACCAACAGGATCCAGACACATGTACACTTAACTGAGCCCTTGAGAGACACAACTATTCCTAAAGATACTACTGTAACTACACTCAGTGGTGGTGGGGCGGGGGACATAATGCAAAGACTCAGTCTGCACTTAGTTTTGAATGCAGATACAGGGAAGTCTTTGGGATTTAGCACACAGCCAGTACATTACAAATCTTATTTTTCATATTAATAAAAATAATGATAACAATAATAATGATATCGATGATTATAATATTTGGCAAATTAAGCATTTCAAGCGCTTCGTATACCTAGCACTTAATTCTCCATACTCAGTGTTAAAGTAAATCCAGAACAATCTCAGAAAATAATCCAGAGAATATGTGCATGAATGATTATTTGTGCTGAGCCGCACATTACGTCCTTTGACACACAAGTCGATATTTATATGCAATTTATTCTCCTCACATCGGTCTTTAAAGTGACCATCAGTCATGCCCGACGTGGAAATAAAAGCAGTCTGGCGGAGACGGAGCAGGGCGTGAAGAATACTTATAATCAAAATGTCAGATTACACGGTGCATTAAAGGCCAACTTCACCGCCCGGGAGTGCGTGCGCGTGCGTCACGTGACCCGCCGCCGTCAGCGTGCGTCCCCTGCTCGCGCCCCTGCACGAGCGTTTCAATCTTCCCAGTGTGTCGTCACGCTTCGACACAACCATGTACTATTGCGACTGTCACTCAACATGTTATCAAAATTTCCAAAAATCTAGTATATGTGCGTGGCCCTAGAACGTGAATCGCCTTCGTTTCCGCGACAAAGAGCGGAGGGAGCCTCACCTCCAGATCTGGCCGAGCTGCAGGATGTGAATGATTGACTGCACGAGCCAAATGCAGAAAGAGCAGGACGTTGACCTTCCCTTGTTAGTCCGGGTTGCGGTGCTGCTGTTGCAGCTGTTGGTCGTGGTGTTGCTCTTGCTTGCAGAGGACGCCTGCCTCTGAGGGGTGCACGGCTGGCCGCCCATGTCTCCGTGCGACGCAGATCCGCTCATCAGCTTGCCGTCCATCTGCGAGCAAGCGGCAGGCGCACTAGCGCCGGTGCTGTCCTCGGTGCTGAAATCGTGGACGAACCATCTGAAACTGAAGACCTGAACTGAAAAGGAGCCGAGCACGACGAAAAACAATGTGAGTCCGAACCACCAGTAGTCCCCGCGGAGATAGTAGTCGACAGAAAGCCAAACATCCGTGCCCACATCCGCGAAATATACCGCCACGGCAGCGAGGATCCAGAGGCAGTCCCACACTGTGTACTTCTTCTGCTCCCTATTGAGACGAAGACACGTCGAGGAGGAGCCGCAGCAGCGCGACTCACCGTTCATAAAGTCCCCCTCTCCCGTGCCGGAGTCCGGCTGCGATCCGGGAGCCAGCCCCTGAACGGAGCCCGAGTGATCCGAGTTTTGCAAAGGAGTAAACGCCACGTCGCTCTTTTTCATTTTCAGCACTCCGTCCGACTTCGCAGCCATTGCAAGAACCCTCCTTTATACCGAGACCGTCTTCCTCCCCCCCTTCTCGCTCGTCCTCTCTTCCCTGTCAGCTCCTGTGCATCCGCGGGAGACACTGGACTGGGCGACCTCCTCTTCCGCCAGCTGCAGCGCCTCCTGCTCGCACAAAGCGGCGCTTCCTCTCGGCGGCGCGCACGGGCCATATGCTCTCCCACGGCGCACGCCGAAACTATGACATCATTGCTTTGCAACTCCGGTTATCTCAGCCTCAACTACTGATTTTGCAGAAATCAATCATTTCCCAAAATATAATACTAACATATGTCTCTACATGTTTATTATATATATATATATATACATGAAGCTTATGAAATGTTTATTAAAATATTTCCTGTTGTGATACTGTTCTATTTATATAGCCTTAGAGATGTAGTCTTACTACTGTGCATCAGATGAAAAAAAAATATATGTATACATATATCTATATATATGAATGAAACATATTCCGGTTTAAACTAGAATACAGACAGCACATTAAAAAATCTAGCTGGTCTACGAAAGTTGAGTCGTACGAGTGGGTTTATGGTTTCCTCACGATTTAGGTCTACAGTGAAAAGCAGAGTTGGTCATAAAACAACGAATAATTTTCTACAGGTAGGCGGAAGTTCAGATAAATTAAGTAGATTGCTTGTGCACATGGGCAGTCTCCAGTAAATAAACGAAAGCAACGAGCTGTCGCCGGGGCAACGAATTATCGTCCTTAATGCTGATTAAATGCGGCGTCCTTTTCCATTACCCAGGACGTTTTTCATTCTTGAGATCTCAGAATATCATGCAAAACCAGGGAGAGGGCGGCGTGTTGTACAGAACTGCGCAGGCGCGCGTCCGTGCGTCTGCAGGTGTTCTGTAAGTACCAAGCGCGCTTGTGGTGCATGCGCATTGCTGGAGGTGTCCTCGGTGCCCGTATCCTTCAGACTGTTATACACCCTCGATTTACGGTAATTCGGTGTACGTTTTTCGCTATAGCGGGTCTTTTGATTACAAAATTTCGATTTACGTACCGATTTCTTCGACATAACGTTTTCCAGGGAAATATATTGGTTAATATAAAAACGCTACATGCAGTTATTTTTCAACATTACGCATTCGCTCTTATACGCTCGCATTATCGTTTCGTAGTGCTCTCTAATTCGGCCTTTGTTTTGACTGAGAAGTGTTTCGTGTGCCTGAAATTTACATTTTTGATTACAGTTTGAGTGCTTGATAAACATGAGCCCTCCAAAAGTAAAGATAGTGTTGGAAACGGAGGCAAAGAGAGCACGAAAAGCTCTCACAATTGAACAAAAGATTGAAGTGATAAAAAGGATTGAGAACGGTGAGAAAATGAAAAGTATCTGTCTCTCTTTAAGTCTGGCTCAGTCTACTGTGCACACAATTTTTGCAAACCGTGAAAAAATCAGAAAAAGCTATGAGTCAAATGTAGGTGGTGGCAAAATGCATCGTGTCACAAGCCGTCATGAGGTATTTGAGAAATTGGAGAAACATTTAGTAGAGTGGATGGGGACTCAGGCCAATCAAGGTGTTCCTTTGTCTACGATGCTGATCCAGCAGAAGGCCGTCTTGATGTTCGAGGACCTGAGGAAGACGGCAGTGGAAGAAGGAGACAGCGATGCGAAGGATTTGTCATTCAAGGCAAGTCATGGCTGGTTTGAGAGATTTAAGAACCGTGCAATGCTGAGAACCATAATCACAGGAGAAGTGGAAGCTGCTGATCATGGGGTTGCAACAATGTTCCCAGCTCAGCTGCAGAAGATAATCAGCGAAGGAGGTTACACCGCAAAACAGATTTTTAACGTAGACGAAACGGGACTGTTTTGGAAACGCATGCCTTCCCGTGCCTTTATCTCCCAGGATGAAAAGAATGTCCCAGGGCACAAGGCTTCGAAAGACAAGCTCACTTTGCTTCTAGGAGGCAATTGTGCAGGTGATGTAAAGTTAAAACCACTGCTGGTGTATCATTCCGAAAACCCCCACGCCCTGATAGGAATGGTGAAGAGTTCATTGCCTGTGGTATGGAGGTCGAACCGTAAGGCCTGGGTCTCACGGGAAGTGTTTGCAGACTATGTCCAGACTTACTTGTCACCCTTTATAAAAAAGTACACTGCTGAAAACAGTTTGGCAAATAAGGCCCTATTAATAATTGACAATGCTCCCGGTCACCCATCTAGCATCGTAGACCACGGAGATAATATTCAGGTGGTTTTTCTTCCCCCAAAAACAACATCTCTGTTGCAACCCATGGACCAGGGTGTTATTGCAACATTCAAGGCTTATTACTCGCAGTCATTGTTGCAGTATCTGCTGGATGGGGCCAATGCGAACGAATCATTTTCATTGAAACTGCTTTGGAAAGACTTCGACATTAAGAAGGCTTTGGAATTCATTGACCATGCTTGGCAAAAAGTGTCGTATCAAACAATGAACGTAGTTTGGAATAAACTGTGCCCTCAATTTGTCACATTTGCGGTTTCGGGTTTCGAAGAGGTGATTGACGCAAAAGCTAAGATTTTAGTTCTTGCGAAGGAAGTGGGATTTAAGGAGGTTGATGAAGAAGATGTGGAGGACTTTTTGCAATCACATGGAGAGGAGCTCACAACAGATGAACTCATTCAGCTTGACAGACATCGACTCACAGAAGAAGAAGAAGAAGAAAATGAAGAAGGATTAAGGAGTACCCTAGACACAGATCAGCTGAGAATAGTTATGGACCATGCAGACAAAATGACCAACATCATTAGTCAATATGATCATGACATGATGAGAAGCATAACCTTCAAAAATGCGATCAGCTCAGCTTTGGCACCCTTTAAGGAGCTGTATGAACGGAAACTACAGGAACGCAAGCAAAGTTCCGTCTTGAGTTGCTTTTGTCCGACGGAGTCTTCCACTTCTGCAAAGGACTTGCCACAGCCTTCCACATCAGGAATTCCTTCTGGAGTCACAGTCATCAAGAAAAGAAAGTTATCCTTCAGCATCTCTGAGTCTGGCTTTGAATTCCCACCTCAAAGTCCTTCATCACCTAACTCTCCTTCATCCCCACAAGAATGACGACTCCCTCACCCCCCTCTTCCCCCATCCACACGACCCCCCTTTAGTGAGTACAATAAAGCTCTGTCATGTACATTGATTATTTATTTTAAATAGGTGTTTATATTAGTCTTATATTGTTTATATGTCTTATATTAGTTTTTATGTTTAAAAAATATATTTCAATGTTCTAGTGATATTTGGAAATATTCTTTGGGGTTTTTGCATTGGGTTGGAAATGCATTATAATTTTCCTCATTTAAAAGCATGGAAATAGGTTTTCGATTTACATTTCAATTTACAGTGGTTAGTAACATAATTTGGGGGGGTACCTTTTGGATTACTTGAGGTACAGTAATTGTGTGTCTTCTCCTTGAGTAGTCAATTTAGCATTTCCAAATTAAAAATTTCGTTCGTTATTACTGTCGGAAATGAAACATTCCCAAATGAATAGAGCATAGTTCATTAATGTTTAAATATTCAAAGCATTATATTACTCAGGGTAAAAATATGGATTAGGGCACATGTTTATGGGCGAATGAGTAATATTGGTTTTGTTTTAACAATCTGGTTAAGACCGCTAGATTTAGAAGAGAAATTGTATTGAATTTTATACCATTATATTCACACACACACAGAAATGTGTGTGTGTGTGTGAGAGAGAGAGAGAGATTTTGTGACACCTTTCTTTTGAAATTGCTTTAACATCCAAGACCAATTTCAAGCAGTAGAAAACAAATGAACTAACTCAGTAGTTAATCAATAAATGAATCAGTCAGTTGTATATTATTATTATTATTGGTAATAATAATAATAATAATAATAATCATCATCATCATCATCATCATCTTCATCATCACACAGAGCCCTGAACTCATCGGGTTGGCTTCAGGTTCACCACGTCCCTAATTTGGACAGAGGGTTACTAAACCCAGACTGAAGGATAACTGATCAGTAGAGTGCTAATGTGCCCTATCAACTAAATTAAGCATGTGCAGCATTCATCCCAGCAGCCTGGTGAGGCCGGTAAGGGGGAGTCTGACAGATTTACTCCGCATCACTCGACATGCCTGATGCTTTATGCCCTTTTCTCCTCTTTCAGGATCAAGCCAAGCTTCTCCCCAAGGAGCGATTGCTATAATTGTCTGACATCACAGATATGTGCTGCGTGGTGCAAAGGAGGTTGTGAGAAAGTCTTCCCAACAAAGAGTGCCTCCATCATTCCACTGTCACTTATGGTAATAAGATGGAAAAGAAGGTATTTTGGCACATTGGTGGTACCAATTTCACTTGTATCTGTGCAATAAGCTGTACTCTTCATCCATAAATTTGCAAGGCCTTTAATTCACTACACGTGTTCCTTGGTTTGGCTTGCAGGGCTGTTAAGGGATTGTCTTTGTGGTTGGCCATGTTCCTGGGTTTAACCCCTAGGGTTGCAGTAGGATTATCCCACTCGGTTGGCAGCATTCTTCTGATTGGTCCTTTGTGGTTTTTGAGGGATTTTCTCTGCGGCTGGCGGTGTGTAAAGCACGCCAGCCGCTGAAGAGCTGCGTCCGTCTATCTGTCGTCCGTTTCTTGCCACTCTGACCTGAATAAACATTCTTGTGTTCACAGCCTTCCTGGGCCTGTGCTATGCTGTCACCGTAGTGTGTAGCATTTGCATCAGCAGTCTTGGCATCGCACGCAATCTCTGGGTCTTCGGGTACCTGACAGGCACCTCTACGCGCCTCTGGCCAGAAAGCTCCCCTGAGCCCACCAGAAATTAAGTCAGTGGACACCTGGGACTTAATTTATATTCAGAAGGTAAAGCTCACAGTGGCTTCTGCTCCTGCAGGAAATTATTTTCCATGAAAGGCAGAGCCATCTGATGAAGAGCAGACGGAGCCAGTGAGATATGAGTGAACATGCACCAGCACATAACAGCCATGCAATAATGCAGATGACCCCTAACCATACAGGCCCCAGTACATTATAACATAGACACATGTGCATGCTAACCGCACAAATATAGGTACATTAGAATCATATATGCAGTGATACGTTATAGCCTTGCGGAAAGCATTACATGGTGACCACAAATGCATTATAAAAATATAGACTGTCAAGCATCCTAGCGGTCTTTGAACATTGGGACTTAGGAACAGCATGAACAAAACAGTAAAATGCCAGATGGAAGAGAGCTGTGAACAAACAATCAGATATATCCAATATTTGGACTTCTGAAATGCAGAAATGCCCAGTGATCTTTCGTTTACCACATTTTCTCCCGTCTATGCCCGGTATTCAAAGATGCAGCCAGAGTTATGGTTCACGAAACGCTCGCATGAGAAGATGGAGATCAGGGAGCAGGTCTATGTGGAGGACAGTCATTTGTTAGCCCTGTTAAACCATGGATTCCTGTCTTTCCTCATCCATAAATCAAACAGCTGCATCTGGCCAAGCACAAACACTACTGACATGGAAACAAAAAGTCAAAATGTTACTCTGACCCACGGGCCAGATTCAGGTGGAACCAGAACACCCAACAGGCTGGTGATTTCGAGGTGCTTATGCAACCCGAATTGCACAGTTCAAAAAAATGGGGAACAACGTTTCAGAGAAACATAACCTACGAGTCACAAACCCATCACGCGAAGTTTATGGCCTTTGTTTTTAAGTTTTTTAATGTTAACAAAAAAATACTGATGGGATATAAATATACTTTTAATTTGCTGTGCATGGGTAGAGGTGTAAATACCACTACGCCACCTACGGAGAGCACGTGTTCCTTTCCATTCCTTCCTAGTCTTAGATTGGCTCTTCAAAGCGAAGCACGAGCGTGAGAGTCACCCCGTGTCAACAATACCGTACGATAAAAAATTTAAAGCCTGGAGCACCTTTGCCAAGCTCGTCTGTCAAGCATACACGTTTGACGCCGATGTGAAAATCTACCTTGCAGGAAGAAGTTTTGACATTCACACGTGAATGTTTATACACTTCAGGGTATATTTTACATGAAAGTGAAATATAAGCTCGAAACGGTTCATTAAATGCTCGATTCTGTACCCATTAACTCGTTCATGCAGGGTCACATCAACACTCCAAATGCATTTTTCGCTACAAGAACAAAAATTGGGCTTCGAATCCACGGGGACAGTCAGTTAGAGCTCAACGCCTTAACTATTCGGATATTCTAGCATCTTTGCCATCGGTTATCTTATTCCCTCGGTCGTTCAATTAACTCTCAAATTGCCCTTTCACGTAGTGCTAAAATTGGATTCCAAAACCATTTAACACTTGAATTATTTAATCCCGTGATCGACCTATTGACAATGTTTTCAGTAAAAACCGAAGGGAGCACTCTTCCATGCAGCTACTGATTTGCGCCTGGGGCACCAGGTGAACTTAGATCATATCCCTATAATAGCCTCACTGAAGCGCTGAGGTAGGGGGAAAAGCCGGGAACCCTGTGATTGCCTGTGGTCCTGTAAAATCCGCTTCTGCATTTCATTCTGGGGTCCGGTGTAAGAAGTCACGCTAGCAAATCTTTCTTCTGAATATATTGCCTGGTAAACAAAAGGATATAAAAAACATTTGGGACATTGAAGTTGGGATGGGAATGGGCTGTAAGTCGTTTCATTCACTGTGTGTGTTTGATCCTTGAATGATAATGATCGTAAAATGATTTTACTGCTGAAAATCACAACAAAACCCTCCCCGTTTATGCCGGTGTTAATTAGGCGTAAGTGTTTGTTTCAAAACCGCAACATTGTTTCTTGTAGAACTAAACACATTTGTGAACTACACAACATATATTAAATATATCGCCTACTACACGATTATTATTCGCGCACAAAAGTAAGAACATAAATGCATTCCGCAGTCAAGAGAAATGATTATTTCTTGATCTGCCAACTATCCAAGCATTTCTCACAAACACACGCAATGTCTCACGTGGGCTGTAGATGTGTACAATATGTATCTGAATTGTATGACAATGTATCACCAGAAACATCAAAGCTTAAAGGGTAAATTACGATCACGATTCCGCGCCAAAAGGAGACTGAAAGAGTTGAAATGACGCGCATCCCAGTTTTTTTAGGTTCAAATCAGGTCTATATTCTGTAACTGCAGGCTGTGATAAACCGAAATCTTAGTGCCAGGAGTGGGATTTGAACGCAAGAGTACTGCGGTCTATTTGGGCCTTAACAGCTCGAATGTCGTGGGGCAGCATTTCAAAGACGGCACACTTTTTATGAATTATTTTGTTAAATGGTTACATAACCGTAACAAAGAAAGGAAGATACATTTTCACCACGGTGGGAAGTATTCCATTTTTAGCACTTGATGAATGCAAAGAAGTCACACAAAGGACTGGGAATTATACGTGGCAAGATTAAGTTCTCCTGTAAGACCGGCTTTGTAATACGTTTTACTTTACATACTCATGCCCTCCACCCTTTGCAACTGCAGGCCGTGACAGGCGCTTTATTAATAAGTGTCATACTGCCCACTTGTGGAAATTGCGAGATAATGAAAATGTACGAATGGAGAAAAGAATGACACAATTGTTCAATTCATGCAGAGATTCAGTGCGATTTTTCTCGGTTTGGACGCAGATGAAATTAGCTTTTTCGCGCAGTCAAGAAATGATTCACGCCTTTCCCAGTGAAGGTGTTTTATATCGAAATTACTAGTTCGTTCAGGTAAATGTGAATACGTGGCTCCAACACTGTACTCCCTATAAAGGGTGATCATTCCTACGGTATTTCTGGACGCTCCTGTATGAAGAGGAGAGGCTCTGCGGAAGAGGCACCTGCGCCACACAGGCGGCGTATCTGTCTCCGCTGTCTTGTCACCTCTCTTATACGTAACATCTGCATTTCTTTCTGTTATTTAACAGTTTTAAACGACGCACAGTCCCGGCCACCTTGGTTTCGCAACGGTGAAATAATACAGAATTCCCTCCAACAACAGTAAAACTGGGCGGTTTTTGCTCATGAGGACGGGTCGCACATACACGTGAAAATTACGAATATCGAACGAACGCAATGATTTTTTTTCCCATTGTGATCCCCCCACCCAGGATAAGCAGCTGGAAGATAGGTGGATGAGTGGCATCTTAATTGTGTATTCTTTTCAAATGAGTTATTTTTTTTTTACAATTAATTTAATAATAAGTAAATGTCTTTGCTTACATTCGCGCCACAGCAGTTGTCACATTTATTTGAAAGTCAACAGATTTCAGTCTTGACACAACCTCAGCGTTACTTCCATGGCTCTTTTTAATTTTTAATTTTTCCTTGTTTGGTCACTTGAGATTCCTAAATGGAGCAATCAGCATTTCATAGTGAATGTACCATCAGAAAGTTACTCGTAAAATGCAAAATAAAAGTGTTAATGCGTCCATGTGGTCACAATAATCTCTGCATTCAGTTTCACCAGTAGAATTCAAATGCTGTACCCTGAAATTGCATAAGGGTATCTGCATGATTGACTGGTGCAAATTAATAATTTATAGCATAGAATGACAAAAGTTGAAATATGACGGTATGAAAATCCTTAGAATGTCACCAAGAAGGAATGAGACTCTCTTTAAGCATGTCAGAAGCCAGCCTGTGTTATGCTGTTAGCCTGGGGAACCGCTGCAGTATAGGGCAGTCAGGCTGTGTTACATTACTGGCCAGTAATATGAGACAGGAAGGGGTGTGATACTGTGTCACAGTAGGTTAGGATGTATTATAATATGGGGCAGTGAGGTCCACAGGGAAGGTGCAGCCTGTTTACAGAGTGCTGCTCCTGGACCATCCCAGCCCTGAGATTCTGACTTCTAGCATGCTGGGCATCTGCAGGAAGCTCCCCAGATGGCGCCGTCGAGGGGTACACCTTACCATCTGGGATCTTAAACTCAACCGATGTGAATGAGTTCGGTCTATTCATCCTTTTAGCCCAGGTCCCAGGGATCCTGGTGCTTGAGTACATGCTGACCTCCTTATTGTTAACCTTCGACTCCTGGGAGGAGGCTACAGCGTCTCCTGCACTGCTACTGCCGCTGAGCTCATCCTGGAAAGGGTCTGAGTCACTACCATGTGGCATAGCGAAATACACAAGTTCAGTCGACTTCCCTGGCTTGACCAACTCCTCCAGCTCTGAGGAGGACAAGGCAGCAGTGGTGTTAGCTGGACCCGCAAAATAGGAGGCTGGGATGTCATCACTGGCATTGTCCTGGCCTGTACTGGCTGATGTGGTGTCTATGTTCCCATACATGCCAATGGGCCGAGGGGGAGACATACGGATGAGGTGGTTCTCTTTGAGGAGCCATCGACCCTTATCAATCAGGGTACCCTTGCTCATGTCCACTGAGATGCTATGGACCATGTGTTGCTCGGGCTTGTCACAGGCATCCACAGACCCGGCTGTGATGTCATCTGCCATTGCTCTGTCACTGGAGCTGTTGAATGGTTGGCTATGGTTCTCCTTCATGGGAGGTGCTGAGAGTGGTGCCTTTAGTATCGAGACTTCAACTTTAGAGTTGCCCTCTTCACAAAGACTTTCGATTTTATTTTGTATACAATCCTGATCATCAGGCTGCCCCCCGAAATCATCCTCCCCACTTTCCGTGATTAATTCGACCGATTCCTGTGATTTAAGTTCATCGCTCTCTGTCGTCTCCGGTCCGTAGTCAGAGAGGTCTGACGTGTTTGGGCTTGGTAGCCGCTTCTGATTGCACCGCACATCTGTACTGCTTCTGGGAATTCTGTGTGTTAATTTGATGTTGGTTCCCTCAACTTCTATTCTTAAACTTCCTTTGGAGTCATAACTGAAAAGGAGCGTGGAAGAGTGAAGGGCTGAGGTTACGAAGTCCAGCAAGTCCTTTGGGATTTCCACAGAGCAAGACAAAGAGGGTTCCTCCACTTTTGTGTCCCGCTCGTCTTCCCCGGCAGTACTCCATTGGTTGCTTGTGTCCTCTGAGAGTTCTGTTTTATTGCATATTTCAGATGTTTCCCCCCCACAATCCTTTGCGGAAAGCTCACTCAAAGGAAAGTGTGATTCATTGCTTATTACATCTGAACTACCTGATCTGACTTCTGTTATGAGTACCCCTTCAAAGCCAGCCCTCTCCCCTGTACAGTTAACCTTCTCATCTTTGTCCATACCGCTGTTGAAGGTCGTGATCTTGTCATCTTCAGAGGATACTTCAGAGTCTTCACATGTACTGTGACTTTCAGAACTTTCACGTCGTGCATTTTTGTCTTTTCCAGATCCACTTAAGTCATGGCTCGGTTGATCATTGGCATTGAAAATATTGATTTCTCCCCTCACTAGGAATGACAGGTCCTTTCTGAATTCTTCAGACCTACCATGTTCCTCCAGAAATTCTTCAGTGTTAGGTGTTTCTTGAGATTTGTTGCTGTTCTCGCCATTAACTGGGTTGAATTCATCCAGTGAGTTACCTGATGAAAGAATACAGCTCCTGGTCCTGCCATTCAGCTCTACAACACTTCTGCTTCCCTGCAAGAATGATGTAAAATTCTGTAAATCTGACAGGCTGGCCATTAATTTAACTGCATCCTCGTTGCTGGCTGACCTTTGCAAAGACTTAATTACCTTCAAAGGCCCTGATTGAGACTGAACATTGTTTGCTAACGATTCCCTCATGCTAGCATAGGCTGAACCTTCATTTAAAGTCATTGCTGATGGAAATGCTGTGAGAAACCTGGTGAATGGACTGAATGTATAGTCTGTGTGTGACATAAAATCTGGGAAACTGTGGGACTTTTCCAGGCGCGTGTAGTTTGATATGTGTCTGTTTGACATTGTTGAGGTACATGGATTCTCCCAGATTGGCATTATGTCCAGCTGGGAAGCCTCTGGATTTGAGCCTGCTGACTTCATCAGTGGTGCCTGCATAGCTGGATCTTGCTGTACACTCAGATCCAAAGTTTCTGCATTTTGCATCTCATTAAGAAACATTTTTTCAGGCATCGTCTCTGAAGGATTAAGGAGCGTTTGGCTTTCATTTATATTGCAGTCAAATGGAAGACATCCCTTTCCGCCGAGCTTTTTAGTTTGGTCTTTCATCTCAGATTCCTCTGTGGAGTCGCTTCCGATCTGAAAGACCCCTTTTAGTTCTCCATCTGTTTTAATGGTGTTTGTGTCACCAGTGCAGTGAATCTTTTCAGTGTCTGTTTTATACAGCCAGTTTTCCACATATTCAGTGACACCACAGTGAAACAGGGGCAGTGAAAGGCTTCCACCAAGGTCATGGCCTTCTCTTAATCCCATCCCACTCTCACTCAGAGATGTTAGCTTTTTCACTGTCTTGTCAGTCTTTTTGGTGTGAGCGTCCAACGATCCCTTCAAATTTCCCACCTTTTGACGAAATGACAAGTTCACATTTGGAGCATCTTGGTCTTTGTTTGCTTTCAGATTCTTTGTCTTTTTCAGCTCCGGTCCTGTTCTGGTGGCCACTCTTTCGTGGTCAGAGTTCTTCTGTTTTCCTGTCTGACTCTGAATCTTCGAAGATGTAGTCCTGTCTCCGCCCTTTATGACAGCTGCAGTGTGTTTCTTTTGTGTTTTTCCTGCACTTGTAGTTGGAGGTTTCATGTCCCTTGGTTTTTCGGGCTTCCCTTTGCTTGGCTTAGGCCTGTCTGTCTCATCTTTTTGACTCTGGGTCTCCCTTGTGATGTCAGCAGGGGGTAGTTTGGAAACCAAGTTCAGAGCAGCTACTGCATCAAAAGAGGTAAGATGGTTTGTGCCATTGTGGATATCGTTGTGTGAGGTAATCGCTGTTTCTGATGATGAGGGAACGCGTTCAGATTGTCCCTCGGATAGAGAAGTGGACGCAATGGATGTGCAATGTGGTTCTGTATCTCGGTTGTAGCTGGTTGACAGTGGAACATTGTCCACAGAGACAGAATGCTGGTACGAGGTCTTGCATGCATTCTGATCCTCAGTGCTGGCCTCATTGTTATAGCAGCTCTGCTGTTTATGTCTGTACTGCACTGTGCCTGGGATTTCCTCCGGTTTATCTTGCATCTGGAGGACCTCTGAAATCTGGGAGATGCAGACTGCTTTGTTACATTCAGCTTCTGCAAGCTTAACCGTCCTTGGTTTCGGAATAGGCCAGACTGACTGTTGACCCTTGGTTTCGTCCATGTTAGGCCCCTCCTCTGTGAATGAATATGCACCTATCACATTCTCTGCAACCCCTGTGTCTGACAAGGTACTGAGGCTCTCCACTGATGCCAGCTTCCTTGTGTGCCTGGGACTGGGTGTGGGTGGCCTCCAGAAGCTAGGCTTGTCCTTGTCCTTGTTCAGTTTATCTCTGGCTTGGGGACGGTCCTCCCTGGATTTGTGTCTGTTAGATATATTCAGAATATAATCAGGGTCTGGTGGCTCAGCCCGTGATTCTGGCCTTGGATCACAGCCCGGTCTGTGCCTCTTGGCAACAGTAGACCGCTTCAGCGTGGTTGTCCAATGTAATATCTCTTTCTCCTTGACTTTCAGCCGCACATTCATCTCCACTGTTGTGCTGCCATCCTCATTGATGCAGAATGATTTCTCAATGTCGCCATCTCGAGGCAGAAGAGATCTGGCAGTACAGAGAAGGGGCCCTGAGTCCGTTGTATTGTTCATCAGGGCCTCTTCAGGGGTAGTGCGATTGTTTGGGAAGTCAAACAAGGTTGGAGTGGAAGAACTGCTCATTATATGGCTTGTAGTGTGTTTCTTTGACTTTGAATCTTTGGACAGTAACTTTGCATCTCCTATAAGGTGATCCAATGCAGGGACAGCGTGGACGCAAAGGAGTTGGAGGTCAGTGTGATAAAACATTCAGAATTATGAAATGAAAAAGGGAAAAAGGAACGACAAAAGCTGAGGATTAATTAGAAAATGACATCGCAGAGCTGGCTAAGGTTACAGGGTTGGAATGAAAAAGATTTTAAAGAGGAATGTGCCCTTTCTGTTTGATTTCAAAAAAGAGAAATCACTGTACAGTCGAGCAGTGGCCTTTATGTTTATTAATACATTATTATATTAGTATTTATGATTGGACTCTAGGCAAGGCACTCCTTGTAAAGGAATCATTTTGATAATTTTTAACAAACCACATTCACAAGCTATAGTAGAGTTTCATTATTACCACAGCGTATTTGGGTACATAACTAAAGAAATTCAAATAAAGTGGTTTTAATTTTGCCATAAAAAAAATCCAACTATACAAATTATTGAGCATTACTGTAATGTAGGGTACATAGACCATCATATACAGAAACCATCTGCTAAGTGATGCCATATAGAGACGCCCAAACCTACCAGCACATGTCTGATGTCTATGTAGTTCAATGGTAGGCGGCCATCTTGTTTTGGCAGGGCCCTGCACTTTGTAGCTGGCTGGTTTGAAGGGTTCACCTGCTGAGGCCGCAACCGCAGAAGAGCACAAGGCTAGTGCTAGTAGACTAGTAACCTGCAATGTGAGAATTGGATGGAGGTGCTTGGAATGGTGTTCAGAAAAACTCAACACCCTCCAGTACTCAGTGGATTAAGAAACTATCTGGTTAGTTGGGGAATATATGTTGGATCCACAAGCTAGCCACTGCATGCTATCCATCCACCCATCCATCCACCCATTTTCTGTAATCGCTTCTCCTATTCAGGGTCGTGGGGGGTCTAGAGCCTATCCCGGAGGCTATGGGTGCAAGGCAGGGAACAACCCAGGATGGGGCTTCAACCCATCGCAGGGCGCACTCACACACCATTTACTCACACATGTACACCTACGGACAATTTGGTAAATCAATTAACTTCAGCATGTTTTTGGATTGTGGGGGTAACTATAGAGTACCCGGAAGGAAATCCCACCATGACACAGAGAGAACATGCATGCTTTACACGCATGGAACCTACTGCATGCTAGTTTCTGGTTAATTGTAGACCAGACTGCGTAGTTTTTGAAAGGCTGCAGCAAGCAGGTTGTTGCATCTAAAGTTACTTCTACTGTGTCTGAGGTTTTGTTTTACATAAATCCAGCTCAGGATCTGTGGTCTCAGAGTGAAACAGCTGCTTACTCTTCGGCCGTCCATGGTATAGATCTTCTGCACAGGAACTTGTAGCATCTCCGACATGCTCTCCAGTACACTTTCCCACGTCTGGATGGCCTGAAGGTCCACCCTGTGCTTGATGCCGGGGTCTCCGTTTCTGAAGACCATCAGCCACTTGGGTACCTGCACCAATGGTGAGTCCTTAGGATTGATGAGCTGGCTCTCGATGTCCCCGGCCACCTGGCCAGCCTGCCGGCGGAGGGGTCTTCTCCTGGCCACCTCGAGGTCGATGGGGTGAACCTTCCTTTTGTCAGAGCACAGGTAGGACTTCCCATCCTCCAGCTCATTGAGGCTCCGGATAACATGCGTACCCTGGGGGGTGGTGATGTTTCGTACCCCAAATGACAGGGGAACCTTTTTGGACAAGTTGTCCAATAGGGCATCAAATGTCTTAAAGGTTCGGCTGTTGATGACTACTTGGAGGCCACTGAAGTGGGGATCCCGACTCTTGTAGAAGCGGACACGCCTGGGCCTCTGGGGGGCCTGGGGAACAGAAGACAAGGGCTGGTCGGGACAGCGTGTGGACCAGCCCCCAGAGGACATGTCCTGCACAGGCTGGCAGGTCTTGGCCACATCGCTCATGGTCCCAGGAAATCTGAGGGGGTAAAAGGTAGCAGGGTAGGTAGAAGAGGTAGGATCTATTCTTATGGAAACTGAAAGCAGGCAGTGATGAAAAGACAGGACACAAAGGGCAGAATTTCAAATATTGAAAAGCTCCTGTAGCCATACCTTTGATCAAAGAGCTTCAGTCAGCTCTGCGGCGTGTAAAATGGTCGGGGTGTCAGATTGTCAGCATTTTCAGCTAGTTTGGGGAGATGCAAAGAAAGCTAAGGTGGCCATGAAGAAATGCTGAGGTGATCATTTTGTCCTTAAGTCAACCATCCAGAGTCATGATGTGTGTGCATCTGAGTGGCAACTGGAAGCAAAGAGTGGTGCCTAGTTATCTAAAACGTTACATGGGTAAATGCAGACATACGGCTACACATGAAAACATAACGGGGAATATTTTTGTTACAATTTTATAATCCAGAGCTCCATAGCATTCTTTAGTAGCCAACAGCAAACTGGTTCCTGGTTAGTTACTAATAATTCTAAAATTAACTAACTAAAATTAACTAAGTAATTAACTGTGAAGATTTTTTAAGATAAGCAGTTACTAGAAAATGGGTAGATGGATGGATGGACATTTTCTTTGAAAATTGAAAACGAGAAATGTAAATGATTTGTATACTGTAATGTTTTCCTTGGGTCATCAGTAAAATAAAATCAATGTAGACAATGAAGTTTCCTATGTAATCCGGGATTGGATCTTGAAGTGCATGAAATAGTTTGTAATTATAATTTTATTAGGGAAAATTACAGAGGATAGAAGAGATACATTAAATAATTAATATTAATTAATAATTTGAGATCGATGTGGAAATGCTGACATTTCAGAATTGCCAAACATGGCTTTGGGTCAGAACTCGAGTCTTTGACGGGCTGCTTCCGCACAACTCGCAAAACGGAATCGGCTCTGTTTACTAGTAATTTCACTCAGCATTAGCCATGAATCTATCGTGCAGAAACGATTATCATTTATTCATCATATTCCATAGGCTCAATACTGAATTATATGCGTATTTAATCACTGAGACAAATAATCGGTAATTAAATAGAGTTTTGATTAGGAAAATCTTTCCATGATTTATTTTCTAGCCAGCTACAAAGTACGCTAAACTCACCGCGTTTCACATGTTCTCCTCCGGCGCTCCTCCTGCGCTCCTCCGCCGCTCCAAAGCCGCTTATTTCAGCAGCGCCAGGCTGCTTCTGGGTCACTCCGCGGAATCTTCGCTCGCGGTTAATCGGCGGTCCGGGCGCGGCGCGCGGCTACGGGGCAGAGCAGGCTGCAGTTTTCGCTTTTATTGCGTTTTCCACCTGAACTTTAACTGGAATATTTCTTTGAGGTGCTGAGTGCGGTGAAATGAATTGTGCACTTTTTCAGGTGCAATCGGTAGACGACTTATAAGCACGGATGATGAGATTTTTCCAAGCATTGCCCACTTCTTTAATAAAGGGGAGACACTATGAATGATATGATTTTTCAATATTTATTGCAGTTTGTAAACATTTCCTCCCCTGCCATGGACATGCAGAGTCTTTAATCAGAAGGGATGATTGATGAAATCTTACTGGCAAGCTAAACCCTTGCAGGGAAGGCTGTTTTACTGCTGCGCTGAGGACTCGCAGACCGGCCCGTATCTGACGCTGCCTCGCCGGCTGAGGTGTAATCCGATCGGGAGTCTTTGGCTGCTTGGGATTAGTGAGGCTTTAACCGTCAGCCGACAGGGCGAGGGAGCCCCCGACGAGGTTAATTCCTTGCAGGGGCCCATCTCGCACTGGCTGCTGTAGGTACACGCTACTCTCCCCTCGTCTCAGTTTCCTCAGGGTTTCCCTTAGCCTCCTTAGCGCCACGCGACGCCGCACAGCTCTACCCTGGGTTTATCTCGCGCTTGTGATGTCACAGATCAGCTTCTGCGTGTGGAGCAGACTGAATATAATGCCTATGTTTGCTTATCAGGCAAAACGATGGATTTATTTATGGCTAATTTAATGATGGGTGACATTTACAGAGCAGAAGAGGATGAAAGGGAGGTGAGTAAAGGCAGGAAAGTCCTATTAATTAACTATTAATGACCACATTTATTTTTTTTGGAACAGGTCATCTCAGTTAGATTCTTGAATTAAATGTTTTATTTGCCATTTGCACAAGTAGGTCTACATTTCTTTTTGTTAGTTTTCACACATCCTGTCTTCTCTCCTGTGAGACATACACAGATATACACCGACACACCAAAACATCATGACCACCCTCATGTGAGGTGAATAATGTTGTCTCTCTTGTCAAAATGGTGCGTCAAGGTCTGGGATATACTAGATGATATGCTAACATTGGATACTGAAAACTCACACATAGAAAGCAGAAGAAATGGGCAGGGGTAAAGATCTGAGTGACTTTTACAAGGGCCAAATGATTATGGCCAGAAGATTGGATCAGAGCACCGTCAAAATGGCCAGGCCTTTGGGGCGCTCACGGTCAGCCATGGGGAGTACCTACTAGGAGTCGCTTGAGGAGGGAAAAACCATCATCCACTGACAGGGTGTTGGGCAGACAAGACTCATCAATACGGAATATGAATGAGGGCTATCTCTTCTGGTATGAACCAACAGAAGGGCACATCCATCCATCCATTCTCCAGAACCGCTTATTCCATCTCGGGTCGCGGGGGGACCGGAGCCTATCCCGGAGGCTGCGGGCACAAGGCAGGGAACAACCCAGGATGGGGCGCCAACCCATCGCTGGGCACA
>JAAGVU020000078.1:12634793-12669673 GCA_011763525.2 Mormyrus iriodes | reverse complement strand
CAATTTGGCAACTCCAATCAGCCTCAGCATGTTTTTGGACTGTGGGGGGAAACCGGAGTACCCGGAGGAAACTCCACGATGACACGGGGAGAACATGCAAACTCCACACACGTGGAACCCTGATCCCAGAGGTGTGAGGCAACAGTGCTAACCACTGCACCACCGTGCCGCCCCCCAGAAGGGCACAATTGGCGGATATTATTAATGAAGGTCACAGGAGTAATGTGTCACAACGCACAGGGCCTTCAGCCGTGCTGCAAACGGGGCTGCTCAGCTGCAGGTGAGTCAGAGGGCCCATGCTGACCCCTGTCCACCATCAAAAGGTCCTACAATGGGCAAGAAAGCATTGGAAGAAGGTCACCTAGTCTGATGAATCTCATTTTCTGTTTCATCATGTGGACAGCTGGGAATGTGTCGAGCATCGGTGGGATGAGTTGGGCCAATAAGAACAATCCGTGGCTACATAGCCCCATACGCAGCAGGGCTATGTATCGCGATCTATTACTCCTTCAGTTGGTGTGTAGCAGAGAGGATAGCCTTCATTCACATTCTGCATCAATGAGTCTTGGCTGTCCAACACCTTGTTGGTGGTCTGTGGTTTTTGCCTCCTAGTCCACTCCCAGTAGGTACTCGCCATGGCTGGCCGTGAGCGCCCACCAAGCCTTGGCATTTTGGAGATGCTCTGACCCCATCATTTGGCCAAAGCAAGGTCTCTACCCATGCCCGTTTCTTCTGCATTCAACACATTGAGTAAAGAATGTTAGCTTACCATCTAACATATCTCAGACCTTAAAATGTTTTTACAAGATAGTCAACATTATTTGTGTCATAATATTCTGCCTCATTGGTGTATAAAGCTTGGGGTCTGAGCACAGGTTCAGCTGTTGCATTTGGGGGGGGGGGTAGTGTTAAGGGCTTTGTGCCCCCCAGACATTTGCCAATTCTGCTAAAGATGGGATTCTAACTGGTGAATGTCACGCCCTGCATTTCTGTCCCTTCGTTCTGTCCCCGGTGTCCCTTGTCCCGTCCGATGCATGTATCCTGTCTGCTGGTTGGTCTCTGAGAATCCCCTCCTCGGTCTGCCTCGCATGCCCGGAGTGCCTGCATTGGGGGGGGGGGGGGTACCATCACGCCCTACATCCCGCATCCATCTACACCTGTTACTAATCTGTCTTACTCTTTCTAGCCCCCGTGTGACTCACTCCGGCTGCCTCTCGTCTGCTCCCTCATTAGTGGTGTATATAGTGTCTCCCAGTCCTGTGCTCCCCAGTCCAGTCACTGATGTTGCTACCCATTTGTGCTCCTGATCATGGCCCGTGCCGGTTCATCTTACCCGCTCCTTGTCTCCTTGTTCTGACCCCTTGCGGTCCTTTTGAGTTCGCCCCGTTTGTGTTTTGATTTATTCCAATAAATCCCCTTTTGATTTTCCTGACGCCTGCCTTCTGTCCTTGCTTCAATGTGACAGTGACCTTCTGCTCGCATGGACAGATGCCTAACCCACCCAGCCACACACTGGCCCCCATCACTTATGCAACTGCACGCTCATGAACCTGTCCAGAATTACTGATTTCTTCCTCACGTGTTTCTCCAGCACAAGTCTGCTGAGTCGAAAAAAGCTAACAGAGATGCAGTCTTTTGGCAACCTGCCGTTCCCAGCGCATCCCGCGATAGGCTCCCCGCTTACCATGTCCCTGCATCGGATAAGCCCTTTTGGAAAACGGGCGGATGGATTTCCAGGCTTTGAATAAACAGCATTTTCCCCTGCTGTCGAATATGGAAGCCTGCTTCGAAACTTTCGGAGTACGACACAGCCTCCGGTAGGCTTTAGATCACGTCCCTTTGCTCCAGTCCAGGCTCTTCTGAACTGAGAGCGATCCTGCCCAGCCAGTCCACTTCAGCAGGCCAGTCGAACCTATCAGCTGTAGCCTGTGGTCTGACTTTCCACACTAACGATTCATTCTCGGTTGAGTTACTTGTTAATCTTCAAGTATTTAAGTGGCATATTCTTGTACCCGATGTGCTTTAGAGGAAAGTATGGGGCATAGAATGCTGTGCGAAGCAAACCAGGCTGTAGGAAGCACAGAGTTTAAGGGCAGGCAACTATAACCTACCATTTACTAGTTGTTTACTCAAGAGAAATAACCAGCTCCATAAATTTAAAAAATTGATAAGCTACCCTGCATCGGAGGCGTCAGCTTTGGGAGCTGCAGTCAGCCAGCAGGCGCATCAGTGCTGACAGAGCGTGGCAGAACAGGTGCAAGCCAGGCAGATGGAGCTTTGAAGTGTGTCACATGGTTAACGTCGTAGCCGCGCCTCGCCCGCATCCGCTAGGTCGTCAGCTCCCTCGTCACGTAATCAACCTAGATGGTGTATTGTTGCATTTCTCAGGGTTGCCTGGCGAAGCCTCTCGCGCTCAGGCTGATTCTGAGCACTCCGTGTGGTTCCTGTCGCCCTTGTTCTGCTACTGTTTATATTTTCCAATAGAGATTTTCCCAGCTGAATATACATTTGACTCATTCATCCATATGACTGACTTCCACTTCTCTTAATAGATGGGTGGATTTACCCATAAGTGTAGATAATTATGGTTTTATGCAGGTGGACTCAAACTGTATTTCATTATTACTTCAGAGATATAGCAGTCCAAAGAAAATCAGTAGTTTCACATAGTGTTTCTCGACCCGATCCGTGAAACATCTGGGGGTCCCTGAAAAACACTGGTTTAGGATTCTGTGCCTCTGCTTGGAAGGTTGCAGGTTTGAATCCCACTGTTGGGCCCCTGAGCAAGGCTCTTAACCCAAATTTCTCCAGGGACAGCCTGACCCTACCTTCTGAACTGTATGTTGATTTGGATGTCACAGTTCCTCCCCGGGAGTCCCTGATTGACATGTCTGCCCTTTCTCCCCATGAGTGCCTGTTGCCTGAGTCTGCCCCAGTACATCATACACACCCCTCACTGGATGGGAAATGCTGTTCTCCTGGTTCCTAATTGCGAGTCCCTGCCAGAAACCCCTATTAGCAGCCACGCCCCTTCCAGCTGTGATAGATTCAGACTGATTAGGAGTCTTGCTGTATGGTGTGAGACCTTCCCACTGTTCTGTGAGTTTGAGCATTCTCCATCCTGATCTGTTTATCTGCCTGTGACCTGTTTTTGTACCTAGAGCCTGATTTCTGCTCTGCCCTGTTTGGATCCCGTTGGCGATAGACCGCCCCCTCGCCTGTATCTCTAACTACCCTCCTGCCTAGTAATTTGGATCTTGTTTTTTACCTGCCAGGTTTTGACACTTGCCTGTTCGACTGATCATCCCTGCATTAAAACCCCGATCCTGAAGACATCTGTGTCTGCATGTGTCCCCCACACCTGACTTATCTGTCACAGGATAAGAGTCATGGGCAGTTCCCATTCTGACCCTGCCCTCCTCCTCCCGGTATTACTGGCCATTCTGCCTTTCCCCCCCCTCTCTGTAGTTGTATCCTTTACCTTCGTGTTTCTCCCTCAACCTGCTATGTAGCTCAGTGGGCTGAGCATGTGGTTCAAAGTCTGTGAACCGGTGGGGTGTGGGTTCTAGATTGGCAAATCCTGGCCTTACCCGTTCAGGGTTTTGTGTTCGACTTTTGATGTCCTCAGTGTTTGTACTTCTCCTAGTGTTTATTTTCTGTCTTAGTTCTCCCCCCCGTGGTCCACCTGCCTTGTGTTAGGGTCTGGTTTTGTTTGTACCTTTTGCATTCTGTAATTAGCCTTGTATTCCTAGAGTTAGAATAGTGTTTTCTGGTTTCTGTTAACCATCCTAGTTCTGTGATTATCCATGTTCATCAGTTACGCTGGGTTCTGTTTGATTGGTTGTCTTGTTAATTCTTCACTCCTGCATCCTCATTAGCTCAGCTGGTTGGTTCCTGTCTTAGTTCATTTCCCCAGGGAATCATTGTATGTGGTTGTTTAGGTGGGATTTCCAAGCCTGTATTTTGGGTTACTTTATTAATAAAACCCAGCGTGTTCACGGAGCTGCCAGTGGGTGTGGCCACATTAATTCCTGCACTCTGCCCCACCACCAACATAAAAGTGCCTGCCAGATAATGTAAATGTGTTTATAAAGATGGCGTGTGACTGTTCTGCGTGAGAGAGCCATGTGTAGTAATTGTGTTTATAAAAGGCTGTATGTGTATTTTACTTACAGCATTTTCTTGTGTCAAAATAAATGTTATTTTTATTTGACTAATATTTGACAAAGGTCTGAATGGTTTATATCAGCGCATTTTTCTAAAATAAACAATTTGGTTAAGTACCTACATAAAGAAAAACAAACAGAAATGCTGAATGGAGCGGCTCTGAGCTGCGTCTTCAGAGTCATTGGGATGAATCAGTGTAAACAACATCTTCCTTTTCAACCACTATTAAAAAACACGCGTGTGTTTATGTGTCCGTGTTATACGTTGCCATGGGAATAGTTGTCAGGCTCCTGTGCCTCTGGCAGACAGGATTGAACCCGCTTTGAGCAGCATCTGCCAGTCGCTGCCTGCGCTTCGTATCCTCTTTCGGGTGACGCTGAAATGCTGGAATGTTAAAGTAACACGCGCAGTCAGTTTAAATCCTCGAAGCTGGGTTTAGGCTTTAATTATTCACGTTCACGGCATTTCATCCTAGATGACACTGACTCCTTTTCCGGGGATACATTAAAACAACGGTTTATTACAGCAAAATTAATTCAGCAAGATGTCTTCGATTGTATTTCACTGGAAAAAAACGTACTTTAAAGCTGAATAGTTCAAGAAGTTGGATGATGGTAGCATGCATGTAGGCCTACACGTGTAATTCTACAGAACAATATTATGTCTTGCTATATATAATGAAAATTGATAAATGAAAAACACAAAATTTTTTTATAAATGAACCTGAATGCCTTTTCTGGCAATAGATAACCCTAAATTGAAAGCAGAAAAATCAGTCAATTATTATCATTTATTTATTTATTATCAGGTATAATGCGGAAGCTTGTTGGTTGCCTGCAGTTCACAGACCCCCGAGCCCCTCTGCGGCTTTGTCTCTGTTAAGCAGATGCAGGCAGCGGAAATACACGCGGAACGCACGGCTGCAGAGGAAGCGCGCGGCTTCTGCAGCTCTCTCTGCGCTGACGGGCCGCTGTCACTCAGCCCTTTTCATGCAGAAGCTTTTTGAAATAATCCATTTAATTGCAGCAGATTTTTATTGTGAGCTCCCAGTTTGTGTCTCATTATATGCAAGTCTTTATACCTGCACGGTTCTCTCGGACGAATGAAAAGATCTCTAAGTTCTAGGATGCAGTTACTGATGAGTGATTTTGTATCTAGCCACATGAAAGCACGGTGGGTAACACGCTATAACGCACCTCAGTTCACTTTCTTTTATACTTTCTCACATTCACAAAGCCTGCTTTACAGACATTTGCTGCCCGCTTCCTTTCACATATTAAACGCTCGCTGCTCGCAAGGTTGCACGCCTGTCCCGAGTCTTACAGCCTGGAAATCGGAAACTCGCAGCTTCTCAATGTCAGCATCGCAGCTCTGCGGTTAACAGCCCAGATTTCCCGCATCCATTTTGAATGCATTCAATGGCTGATTCCCTGACACTGTGTGCATCTTCCCTGGCATGTGGCATGGCATTTCTGATAGCTCTCTAATTTTCAGTTCACGCCATGCAATGCGATCTAAGTACTTTCGTTTAACTTCCATTTTGCCGTTTAGCTATCATTCTTAATTGAGTTAATATGCATATTGCTAATTGTCCTCCTTAAATTACTTAAGGTGGTATAGTTTCTTTACCGTAGTATTTTTCTTAGTAAAAAGCAGCGTCGCGGTTACTTTTCGGGGTTTGATATTCGGCGCTCTTGCTGATTAAGGGGTGATATTGATGCCCTTTACTAACGTTTGCATGCATTGTAAAATGTGCCAAATACATGTGGTAATAAATGGTACTTTCCGCCAGGGCTTCACAGCCTTAATACACCTAATAATGTGCCTCCAGAGAGTCAGATCTCAACATAACGATAGGCGTCCATTGGCATGTAGGCTACGGACGGCACCAGTAGCTCAGTCTTACTACCTTTTAAAATAATATTTAGTTAATAACCACTTTCACCGCAAACACCATTAAAGTAGTCATATTGCATACGCCAGCGCGGGTGTTTATATAGGCCTACAGATGGACAGTTAGCAGGAAACTTGAATCAGATTTTTGGTATATTAAGAGCATAATCATATAATAGGCCTAGATAAATGTCGTGTTATCACTGTCCAGCACAGTATAGCTCACCTGGGAAACAATTATTTCGCCAATGAAAGAAAAGAAAATATTTAAAACGTCTTTTTCTTTTGAACGGGTTAATTGCAGGTCAGCTCTGTCACTATTATGTTAAAAATATGGCTCTATAGCTGTAGCTGTATTGCTAATACAGCACACAGAGTACGTTATATATCCGGTAATGCAAATTATTTCACGGAATGGATTTTCAAAAATATTCCGCCGTCTTCTTTTATGATCCTGAGGAAACACTGCCATCTGCCGGATATGTACCGCATCGAAAAATTGTTAATTGGCATTTCAGTTTACGATATTTTATGTTACAGTTATTTTTAAAATACTAAAAATACTGTTAAATGGTCTGTTAAATGAGGAGCAACTTTTGGGACTCTGGTCAGTAATCGGGTCACTTTTGGACCTTGAGCAAAGCAACCGATCGCTGCGAGACCCTTTGAAAACGAAATCATCTGCTGAATAAATACATGTCATGTACTGAGAATAGAAAAAGTTCTTCAAATCCATGTCCTTAGTTGTGTTGCATTGGTGTAGACGTATACTGCTTTTTTCATGACCAGTTACTGATATTTGCAAGAGTTTAAATTCGGACTGTATACTCAAGATTAAACTCAATCTAATTTTAATACATCAAGCAATTATAATCAGTCCATTACTGCCCTGTAAAACCCATACGTTTAAAATAAGTAAGAACATGTCTTTCCGGGGAGATTCTGGATTTAAACTGAGCAGAAGGATGCGTCTTTGCCTCGAATTCTTTCATCTTGCCAGTGTGTTAAGCCCTTTTCGACCTAAGTCTTTATCCTAGGGTTGAATAAACTCGGACGACTTTATTCTGCAAAGGCAATACGGGCACTTGCACTTGAAGCTACGCGTGGAAACGACTGCGTAGCTGTTTCAGATTCGAGTGCAAATTCTGTTTCTAATAACTTTCTTGCACTGATTTTCGCGCCACTGGCTGTAACTGAAAAGCGTGTACCGGAAACTTAACTGACAGAAAGAGCAAGTGTCAGGCTGTTCTCGGATGAACGATGGCTCATTATTTAAGAACTACATGCTAGCTGCCTGGCCACCTCCTCTTTTAATAATTAAGTACCTTGCTTTTTAACAAACTATATATTAATAGTAGACTGGAAAAGGTGAAGAGCACGTAATTAAAACGTGGTAGTCAATGAATATATTAACATAATCTCTCAAGCTAATAGGTATAACAGAATTAGTATCAAATATTACGGTCAATCGGCAGTTCATTCAAGTCTAATTAAGAACTCAGGTAGGATAAATTCAGCCTGTGCCTGTAAGACAGTAATTGATCTCCGCTTCGCTCCGTTGACAGACACGAAAGCCCCCCTGCCGCTGTGTGCGTAACTTGGCCACAGGGGGGAGATCTTATGACGATTTCTTTTATATTGCAATTCTAAGAACGAAGACCACAGACTACCGCTGTACTGCAACCACCACTATGTGATTACAACAGATTCAGGAAGGGTCAAGTGGAGACAGGTGCCGTACAGGGATCGCGTTTAGGGCGCCCTTCAGTGGCCACAAGGCATATTGCGTGTCAAGCCAATTGACCCAAGAATTCAAACTGCCCCCCTACGCTACAGTGAAAAAGGCCGCCGAAGAAATGTTTAAGCTGTATAATCTTCATCCTAGCAGGCCAGGCTTTGATTAAAATGTGGACTGTGGTGTTGTTTTCGCACAGTGGGAGGTCAAAGCCTTCAGATGAGAAATAGATACAGTCTGTCTTGAAACCGTATGCAGGTGACGTCACACATGAACACCGACACCCTCACTAGGGCTGCCATGTGGAATAGCCCGTTTTTCTTAACACACTAGTGGCCAAAATTGTGGAAACTCTTCCAATTTTTATAGATTGCAGAATTGTATTCTAGATACTACAGTTACTTATTTACCCACCCAGTGTATGATATTTGTAAACATTCTTTGATTGTTTAAAAACATTACTGTCAATATTAGTACAGTGATTTTTAAAGTGTAATGCCAAAGATGCTGGGTGTTTCCATAATTTTGGCCACTTGTGTGTCAGCATTTTTCTGAGTTCTGAGTCAAATATCTTTTAGGTGTGTACAGGGAGGGCGGTAGTTTCAAATTTTATTAATTACTTGATACTCCTGGGTTTTAGCCTGGGCAAACCTGTACATTAAAGTGCCTCTGCACGCAATGCAAACCCATGGTCCGCACTCCTCTGGCCAAAACACACAGGTCGGGAAAAATGGGTAAAACTACTGTGCTTTATTGTATATTAAATAACCAAAATGCCCCAGTTATTAATCCTTTAGATAAACAGACAAGGAACACTCTAAAACATTGTAAACATTCTCGATAGTAAACTCTGATTTTTCAAAATAACACATTTTATATAATAAAGAAGATTATTTACAGGCAGCACGCCTCTGGACCAATAAGAATCTGAGGTTGATCTGCTCGTCTTCCAACACAGTAAAATTGCACATGTGCGGTGCGTTTAGCCTAATGCCAGTACAGGTGTCACCTGGAGCCACAGCTGGTAGACATACTACATTTATGTGGCAAAGAGGTTCCAGCGAGTATTGCCCACACAGTAGATGCCACAAACTGAACGACTAGGCACTTCCCTAAGAATGTATCCGTCTTCGTGTGATACAGACAGACAGAAAAACATGGCAACTCCAAATTAGTTCCTTTTTTCCTTTTAAAACCAGGACAAATACAAACAACTGTCAGAATATTAGCTCTGGACTGAAATGAAGTTCAGACTTTGGTGCTGTTTTTCAAATAGCTGGCCACAAGACCAAAAATGTCATACGGATATGAAAAAAAGAGAAAGGAGAGATGCGGTCACCCTTAAAACACCTGCGCAATTCATGCTTATAATTAAAACCTTTAAAACTGATTGTATCAACATTACAAAATGTCTCCTTAAAGCACAGTAGTCACTACTATATATCATGATATGTTAGGGCTATGGTTCCTGTGTCGGCAGTGATCCCTGGGTGAAGTCTGTTGCACCTCTGAAACACAGAGACTGTTTCACGTCAGAATTAATATCTGTAATCAGGATTCTGCAGTGAAGTTTGGCCCCTAAAGGGTCGAATCGCCTATTTTACCCAATGAAATAATTATTCTGGCTCATTGGGTCCTTGATAAACATAAGTGACTTGTCTTAATTTACTCTTCCATCCATCCATCCATCCATCCATCAATCCATCCATCAGTCCATCCATCCATCCATCCATCAATCCATCTAGCCAGCCAGCAGGATTTATTCCTTCAGGAAAGTTTTGGAAATTTGGAGCTGCCATGAATGTTTGCGATGGACGCTGAATGATGAAGTGAATACATAAACAAAAAATTCTAAAGGAACCAACCAAACAAACACAACCAACCAAACAAACAAACAACCGAACAAACAAACGAACGAGCAGGCAAATAGAATACCCAGTTTGGCTGCCTCACTGGTAGAACATGAACACCTGAACAAGACTCACTGTCTCTCTCCATCTCTACGGACAGGAATGACACACCATCCTCCCTTCCGTATTAGATTACATTATTTCCTGAACGGTAACTCCCATTTGTTTGCCAGATTTTACAGTTATAGTTCTGGTAGCTATATTTATTATAAAATAAATAAAAAATGGTAAGAAGAACTGAATAAAAAAATCAAACACGGTGAATTTCCTTTGGAGTGTCCTGTGATGTGGATTGGAAGCAGTCCTTTGCTCGGGTTCTGGAGAAGCTGAGGTCCAATGTGGAGGAGCAAGAGCTGGAGCACTGCGGCAGCTAAACCTCCAGTAGAGCAACCAGGCCTTCGGGGCGTCACTTGAAAACACAACTCAATCAAAACGCCATGCCCTGCTCCATTAGCACCACCACAATAGATCTGCTCATATACTTTTTAGTGAATTCCATCTGTACCTGTATCCTGGAGCTGTTTGCAGCTTAGTGGGTTACGCATTTATGCCCATTTCTGAAAGGTTATGGGTTCAAATCCCATAGCTGGTAGCGTGACCATACCAACTAGCCCTTGAGAAAGGCCCTTATCCCCAAATGCTCCAGGTACACTTTCTGACTATGCTCTCTGATCCACACTTGTATGTCGCTTTGCACAAAGTGCCTGGTAAATAAATGCAATGCTACCAAAGTGTAGTAAATAACAAAAATTGGGAGATTTATACTGGCCTTTGCCTTTTTCGAAGTTGGGACAGCAGTGTGGCGGTTTGAGTGAACAGGGACCGGGATCAAAACACAGACAAAGCGGAGTGAAGGAGGATTAAGGACTATGACTCTGGGCGCTGCTCTGATAGGCTCTGAAGCAGGTTTTTGTAAACAGAGGAGTTCATGTAGCGAGGGTATGAGTCTCTCTGCATCAGCGTGTAAATCTGGAGCTGGGCGTCATCGAAGGTGTGTGACGTGGGCTCCAGCATGTTCCTGTTGATCGCCTCTCGAACCCGGGAGTCAAGACTCACCTAGGGATAAAAGCCTGAAAGTCAGCAGGATGGAGGTGGGGAACGAGAGGAACGCACTGACACAGGAACAGGTATGGCAAGAAAAACAAAAATGAAATCAACGTCCTCTTTCTGTTGGCATGACGACCAATCACAGTGAAATACGTGAGGACAGCACTGCAGCCACACGCCTCAAGGACGGGAAGCATATGTGAATTTGTGTCTTGAAATCACCCATGGTGCGTGATTGAGAGTGTCTGTGTCCTGGGGTGGGCTAGTATCCTGTCAAGGATGTTCCCCAGCCATGTGCTCTGTGCTTCTGGGGACTGGCTCCAGGATCACCGTGATTCTGTTCTGGATAAGCGGTAGCAATATGGATGGATGTTCAAGGATATGGATATTAGTCTAATTATGCACCTAGGCGATGCTGTATAAAAGCACTATATAAGACTCACAATTGATGTTCTTTGTCTTATTTTGACCTTATGTATGTTAATATCAGATTGACAGAGAGATGATGGAAGACCAGGGCCTGTATTACCTCCTTGGGTGAGAGGATGGAGATGTAATCTTCATAGATGAGCCTGGCCTTCTCCTCGATGGACGTTCTGCCGGTCTCACGCTTCAAGTCCTCGCAGGCCAGCCAAAAGAGCATGTTCTCCTCGCTGAACTCTGTCCGCAGGAACTCCCGGAAAGCCTTCCTCCCCAGGGGACATTTCATCAGCCTGTCGAAGGATTGGCCCCAGGACCGTACCTCCTCCACAGTGGGCTTTGGGCTTTGGGGGGGGGACATGATGCCAACAGATTTAGAATAGACGTTAAGACTAAAATCAGTAACACATGGTTCTTCTGAAACTTTCCAAAAAGACTTCGTAACATCAAGGAGAAGCCATGCAAGCTGCACCATCATCCATCCATTCAACCATTTTTCATACCTGCTTGTCCTATGCAGGGTCACGGGGGGTGCACCATCATTTGCAAACAAATTATGAATGAATTATTTTGCTGATAGCTTTATACTCAGCTACTATTCACGGCTGATCCCTTCCTGAAATGCAAGACTGTAGCCATGTTCTCACAAGTTTAATTTCATCTGGAAACCACTCTGATCATGAGTTCATTTAAATACGTTAGGCAGTGAATCAAAACTGTAATGAAAATTCAAGAGAGCACTGAACAGCTGGCATTCTGGGATTTGAGCTCCCTTCCCTGGAGGACCCCTGGTCTCAGTCACGATCCAGAGAGCGGGGAACGCCGCCCTGCTGGCTAACTGCTAGCGCGATGCCGCTAACCTGTCCTCGCAGTCGGAGCTGCCCTCGGTCTTGGCGTCGTGTGCCGTCCCGCAGCTCCTGCCGTCTCCCTCTTCATTTTTAGCTGTAAGACTGCAAGGAGACAAATGCATCATCAGGATGCCTCTCTCCCGTGCGAGAAAAGCAGCCGCACTGCACCCGGGGAGTCCCAGTAATGCAAGATACTGGGACCAGTAAAGATCGCTAGGGAAGGGGCAGAGGAATCACTAACAGCATTAAAAATATTTACCCCTGAATCTAAATTGCAAAGTTGCACTAGTGAATAAATACATAATAATAACAGTTATTATGCTTCAGGCCTAGTGAGTAACTATACTACAGGGCTAATAAACCTGAGCTCACCGGCCCTGGAAAATACATATCAGTGTCTGTATCTATACTGCAAGCCTAATTACTACCATCGCTATTATACAGCAGCTGGAATAAACACTCACCCATGACACTCACTATGCTAAAGAAAGAGGGGATATACTCGTCATCTGGAATAACTATACTACATCTGGAATAACTATACTACATCTGGAATAAACACTCACCCATACGGCTCACTATACTACATAAGGAGAGTACTTACTCGCCATGAAGACTAATCATACTGCAGACACTTACCACGAGCAGCTGCAGCAGCAGCACCAGCAGAAACAGCAGGCGTTGGAGGCGGGGCTCCCCAAGCCCCGCGGAGTCCAGTTGCCGTCGGCCGCCCCGTGCTGCACCATCCGCTGCCGCTTGCGCATCTCCATCCGCTCCGATCCCATTGGCTGCAGGTCAGGCAGGCCAATCAGTTACATACAGGAGAAATTCTCTCACTCAGGTATGTGCAAAAGGACGATGGGGGCGACTGAGCACCTGCCTCTATATAAATTGCCTCCCTTTAACGATACTGAGTGCCCCCCACCAGTCAACAACTTTTACTGTCACCACCCCACCACCTCCCCTTGGCATGTATGTATTAAAGACTTTGAGCACCTGCCCCCAAAAAGTCTCTGCACGGCCCCACTCTCACTATTTTTCCTTATACCCTAAAATCAGTGCGGTGCAAACGTTTTTAACACTGAGCCCTTAATCAGTATTAGACTTATTTCCTTATCAGTCCTCTGGCCATTCAGGGCAGCTTTCCATAGTCTCCATGTGTCGTCAACAACTCGACAGCATCTAAGAACAAGAACAAGTCTCACGATTTCCAAATTTCTACAATCGGAGGGATTCTTTTAAAGTTAAAGAAACCAGCGTGGATTCTCTCAAAAACAAACATCTTGTTATTTACAGGGGAAAAACGATGAGCAGTAGTGATACCACAGTGTCCAGGGTGTTACACTGCCTTATGCTTGCTGTTTTAAGCCCCGGGCTCTCTGCGAGGGCAACACTTTAGTTTCACTGGCTTCACAAAAAAGCCCTGCATTCTTTTATCTAAGATCTAACACTTCACACATCCAGGTAGTAACGCAGAATTTCTAAAACAGGATGCATCTGTACTTTAAGGGTGCGATTAGCCTAAAACAGAGGACGAAAATATCAGTCACCTCAGATATGTGCAAGACATGAGATCTGAGGCTGACATCATGACCGACTCGGTTCTCTGAATCTCTGGTGCAATGCCCCTGTATGTAACGTCCCTTTACTCTCCCTGGAAACTCAGAAAGTATAGGAACCGATAGATATGCTGAATATTTAAGATTTGAGAAGCTGTTTAGTCACATGTCCAGTTATACATGTACAACATGCAGTGAAATGCAGCCCTGAGTCACTCCTAGACTGTGCGTAGAGTTAAATAAATCTAAATATATGTCCATTTCTTGCTATAAAATACAATTTTACAAACCTGGTAATTGAACCTACTACCAAAACCATATAAGCAGTTGGAAAATGGATGAATGGCACATTAAATTACATAAATTAAGTACTGAACATAAATGGCGTGATAATAGAATAAAGCTTGTCTAAGAAAATCATTCAATAATTAATAAGGTGATGAATACCTATAAAAGGTACCTGCATTTCAAGCTACGCGCTCCTTGGCTAAGCCTGGTGCATCTGTTCTGTCATCTGTGTTGTTTGCGGTCTGCTGTTAGCATTGAAGTCTCTGATATATATATGTATGTTTGTATGTCTGTCTATGTGTGTGTCTTAGCAGAGACAGCAGTTTAACGTTTTTTAGAATTTGCCAGTTCACTGGACTTTCGATCCGCTCTGCCTTGTCTACTCCACTCACCGGCGCCAAACCCTTTGAGGACACCCATCCAGAGTGGCTCTGGCTGCTTTTCTGGGAAGTGGACCCAGACCGGAGGGATACACAAGGCAGTACTGAGGCAGAACCACTCCTGTCATTTCTGATGGCTATTCATGACAGGGCCCTTCCTTCTGCCCTCCAGTGACACCGGATCACCCAACGAGTCGGACGAGGCGTGTCACCCAATGAACTTGAACAGGAGAGTTTGGAGAGGGAGGATTTTATGGGGCACACATGTCCAATTGCGGGGGGGAAGGGGGGGGGCTTCTCCATCAGGACACATTTATGACTTTAGTTCACGCTGAACATATCCCCAAAATAACTGTCTGCATCTGATCCCAGACTTTGTGTGTGTATATGAATGTTATGGTGGCTGTTGGTTCTTCTCACATTGGACAGGTGACTCCAACATGCCGTTTGCACGTGAGTGAGAACCCCATCTTCACAACGCCAGGTTAAGCTTCACACCTCATGCTTCCTGGGATGAGTTATGGATCATCAGGATCATGACTGGATGTGTGGTCCTCAACTTAAGGATATGTTGAATTGCTCATTTGAAGAAAACATGCTGGCTACTGTAAATTCTTCTTAATTCATTAATGTTAACATCCTGTATGTTTAATTTCGGCGAGCTGTATTGTTAAATGTAATATAAATTGAACCATTAATTCCCCTCCAAATATGCTCGTAGAACAAGTGAGAGGTCTGTTGTTTCAGCATATGTACCGAAATCCATTTGCATGATGGAACACGGAGCGCGGACGTTGTGATGCCGGCTGATTATTTCGATTAAGCGTAATGGAGGGGTCCTTAATCTTCAGCAAAGCCGCGACGCCTGTCGAAGGAATCTGCGTTAGGCAGTCATGTCACAATATTTAGTGGAGGGGAGAAGCGGAGCGGAGGTGTCTTGGGTGAAATGGGGAGCACCGACGGCACACAGCGCTGGACCCTCGCCCCTTCGCTCCATGAGTTCTCCTCATGGGAAACCGGCGGACCGAACATACCGGAGCCTGCGCCTGCCAAGCCACACTGATCACGGATAATTATCAATCCACTCATAGAGAAGCATGCGGTATGGGGAAATTCGCAAGCAGGTCCCCGGCAGACAAATAACAGCGGGTCCATCATCCAGCCAGGGGATAATAAAATGACAATATATAGCCTACACGTGCGTGGGTGTGGAAAACAATATATATTTATTATAATCCCAGTGCTTCCATATAAAAAGCATGATAACCTCGCTCAAAAAGAGTAATATCACCCATAAAATCGTGAGAAAGTGCCACCATGAAACAGAAGCTACAATACGACTTCTTCGCCCGGCAATAATACAGAAAAGGCAACATTTCGGAGGTTGTATGGTGTATCAGTTATTAAATGCCACCCAGACAGTTAGGAATATTTGTCCTCCTTCCCCCAAAAAATAATTATACACGTCTGAAGATACAAGATTAATTGCCAGTACTTACAATCTCAGCATGAATGCCAGGAGACGGAGATAATTCTTCGCCTTTATTACATCCGTTCGCACAGGGCTGTTCAGCGACCGGCTGCTGGCTGTCATTGCGCATGCGTCCCCCTTCTAAGTAGTAGTAACGATAGCGTAAAGCTCTGCATCTTTCATGGATATGGATGCTTAAAACCTCAGCCTCCGCATAGCAGAAAGCCGGAACATGACCAAATACGTACAGAAACCTCCCTGTGTTATTAAAAGGACATGGTGACGTACGTGGCTTGAGATTGCATTATCTAACTCAACCGGACTTAGCGATGGATCGCGGAGCTGTTTGATGCTTTTGGACGTTTTATCTTAAGGATCAACTAAAAAGCTCGCTACTTGACATCTGATATGAAGGTTCTCTCTAGCAACCGAAAAATAATCGTAGGCATTTTGTAGTTTCTTAAACAGGAAAATGCTATTAAATATTCTGAATTGTTGATTTCCATAGTCGCCCAATTAACGATGCCATGGGGATGCAGTCTATCAAACTGAAGTAGTTACACAGAAGCGTTTTACTCGTAATGTAGTCCGACACTTTTATTATCATTATTCCGACTTCACGTACCAGGTACGTTCTGCTGGTTAACAGTTAACTGTGGCTGCCATTGGTCATTAAAGTCATACCACAGTAAACTAATTATGCTACCAGCTGACAAAAAAACGGTGCTTAGGTTGTGAGACTCGAGTTGGATGGATTATGAAGCTCCACGGCTTCAGTTAGAGATTTTGTCACATCTGAGAGGGAATCAGATTCACTTTCCGCAATGTGCTGCTTAACGCGGATATCACTGCTTCATAATCTAACCCGTTATTTCATACGCGTGTAATTCCTGGCCAGGTCTTCCAGAAACATTACTTGATATTTTTCCATATTAATTTATGAGTTTATAGCTATATCCTGAACCGTGCTGTGTTTCTATTTTATTCCTTTAGCCTACTATATATTCCAAACTAAATACCCTAGTTGTAAATTCCATATAGCATAACGTCTACGTATGGTAGGCCTAGTAATCAGCGCAGCATGATTAACTGTATATTGTTTCCAATACCATATGCTTAAATGACCTCTTTAATTTGGCATTAGTTAGATGGCTAACCCCTCTTTACAGCGTTCATGGCACTAGTAAAATAAATATTCTGTATCCACAATATTCGTCCCAACTCACTTTGGGTAAGTTAGCGTTACGACTCAAAACTACAGGAGCTATGAGTTCAGAGAGGCTGCTTAAGAGTGCTACAGCGACTCGTGATCGTTCCCATGTCCCTCTTTAATAGGCTAGATGAGGCAGATTAATGGCTCCCCCCTGTACCTTGTCTCCAGTGCTGGTCCTCAGGGACACGCCTATGCCTGCTGGCTTTTCCTTTTCCTAAACTTTCTCTTTAATTATAGCTAATCATAGAATCCTTAATATAATTCAATTTATTTTATTTTCCTCAGTTATTTTTAAATGTTTTGTTAAAGGTTGGATCTTATAAGAAATTCCAACATCGAGATTCCTGCTTTTTAACCACACAAAAGGTCAGATATTCTAAATTTAATTGCAATATACACAATTGGTCAACTTGTAACGATTACCAGGAAAATTATTGAATAATCGATTGATCATTATAATCTTTAAGACTAACCTGTAAGACATCTAGATGATCGTTTCATGATCCTCAGTTATTTGGATCAGAATCCGCCATTAATTACAATGGTTGGAAAAAATCAAGGATGCACACCCCAGGTACACAAACAAAATTATATAAAGCAGCTCACCGAGGCGCGCGAGCGCCAGGCCACGTGAGTAGCAAGGTTCTTAATTTGATACGGTGCATTCAAGCAGTGTTCTTGCTGAATATAATATTAAGTTTTGCATTTTTAAATATAATCCAGAATATGTTTCAGTGTTTATCAAATTCAAGGACCACATAAACATGAAATTATTATTTTTTTAATTATACATTTTAACACGTAGTTTAATAAAAATGTTTTTATGTTTAAGAAATGTTTCTATATTTAACAGCTAAAGTTGACAGCCGGTGAATTTGATGAAAATAAATGGTTGGGATGCGGGTGGATGAATGGGTGAAGATCTTTTGTTCCCCTAAAAAAATCACTTTCAGCTTCTAATTACATGGGAAATGTACACTGTTGTGTTAAGCTTATAATCTATCGCACAACTTTAGCGTAGTATAGTAATGTGTCACCATTTTCCTTTTTTATATTCTGTCTATGGCAACAGCAACAAGGTAACCAACTAACGTATGATTAAAACAGCGCCAAAACTGGTCATTTGCGACAATGAAATAAAAGGTGATTTTAAAACTCTAGGTCAATTGCCCTTATAGTACACTAGATGGCACTAAAGAGTTGGAATACTACGTAGTATTTTTCAAAATATGTCGTCTTTCATTTTTCATTAAAATTTCTTTATTTTTTTAAAGACCTTTCCCCGAAAGCACAGATTATTTGGGTCTTCATGCCCATAAATTAGTTACAGATTCAGCTACTAACAAAGATTTCATCGCAATCCCATAATCTCCACTGAATAACGAATTTGAAGTAATTCTTGGTCTTCCTGTGGCTCAACATACATTCAACTCAACTCAAAAAAACTATAATTATTACAATTCTGTATCACCAGTTCTACTGGCTTGCATATACATGACTTTTTCCATATTTCACATTTTCATACAATAAGCCACATGAAGGATGGTCCCTGGTTCATTGGTTCCCTTACTGCTTCTCCTTGTAGAGGTTGAAACTTCAGCTCTTACATCACTGGCACACGTGAACAACACGCGAGACGCAACTAACACTGACATGTTAACAGCATGAACATGTGAGGTCGGGTCGGATTCAAACCTGCGCCCCAGGGGCCATAAAGCTGCAGCGCTACATATCGAGAGTCATTCCACCCTGGCGCAGCATATGTTTAAACACACAGACAAACAAAATATGTCGCTCTGTCTCCTGGTGCGGATATTTTTGAAGAGATGCTATTTTGGACTCAGAACAATCTTACATAAAAGTGGGTCTGTAATTAGCCTGATCTTCTTAAAAAAAGACCTTACAGCCAGTGTCTGGGTAATTACCTCATTTATAAATAAGGTACACAGCAACAGAATCAATCCCAGACTTCCTTCTTACGAGATTTAAAAATAGCATCTCCCTAATCCCACCTCCCAAACGCGACTCAGTGTGTGCATTTCTGTCTAAAGCTCAGCATAGGCGTCCTGAGCGAGGCTGACCTCCTGTCATGCCTCCAGGGGCCCCCATCCCCTTTAACCACTCAGCAGCCTGCTCCCTTTCCCTGGTGTCTACAGAGAAAGCTGATGACCCACCACAGAAATACGATTACCCAGTTATCAGTCAGTCCCAAATCAGTGCAGTGTCGGAACTCCACAAATACCCGCAAACAGTAAAAGTCCAAAAGTCATTATTATCCGACCCAGAAAAAAATATGTTACATTTCTTTGGTACTCAAAACACAGCCAGCACAACACCTTCCACACGTCCTATTTGTGGTACATGTTAAGACTGCACCTTACCTTCATTAGTGGAGTGGTTGATGCAGGTAGCTGCTGGATATTTTACCTTATTGGAGGTTCAGTGACCCGGGCTCTCACCTGGTGTGACACCAGCTCCTCCACATTCCTGCCAAGGTCTTCATCAGAGCCCCCTGACATCCAGCAACGGTCGCCATGGCAGCAGGCCCCAAACTGGACCAGAGGCCAACGCCACATCAAGGGAGGGGTCGAGGAGGTTCGTGGGGGTGCTGCCCAATGCTGCCACCCCCCATCTGCTCCATGGAGTGTTCTGAGGGGGGCTGCGAGTGGACCTGGAGGGGCTGCCTGCCCTTCACTTGCTACATCTGCTCACCTGTGCTGCACCTCTTCATTTTAAATGGCTGTGAAATATCCTCCACAGACCCTCACCCGTGCTACACCAATTGCTATTACAGCTCAGCTGTTAGACATCGTGGCCGCAGGAGCTGTGCTGCTAACCACTAAACCAGGTGAACTATTTACAGGAGCAGAGTAAGAGGGGATTATGCTCGCTTCCTGGAGGGTCTGTGAGCTGATGCAGCTCAATGGATTAGCAGAGATTATACAGAGGCCTTTAAGAGCCCGCCTGTGAGAACATGGCTGCCTGTTTCTGTTCCACAGATAGGGGATTCTTCCTAGGAAAACGCTTGAACATTTAGGTCTCTGTGCTGGCCGCTTGTTTGGAGATTTGGGTCACACTGCCCCTCTGGCGCAGTTAAGGCTAACTGGTGTTTCCAGGTGGCCTGTAGTACATTGTATATGCCTCACAATGGACTGGGGTCCCGTCCAGGTCGTCCCCCAGTCTTGTGCCCTCTGCTGCCCAGGATTGGCTCCAGGCACCTCTGGTGATCCTGGCCACGACAGGTCAGGACGATGGATGGTCAGATGAATTTTATCTCATTTTTATCTGTTTACTTCCTGGCTGTCAGGCTGATTTGCTATTTTTGGTCAGCCAGTTCTTGTATTTGCCAGCATGTGTCACTGTTGTACTAGTCCCAGATCATCTGGACAGTTGCACGCTTGTTTACACTGGTGTTTTTTATAAACATGTATCAACATTGTATCAATATCTTGATTCTATTGGTCTTGTGTGATTTTCACTCTGAGTTACAGATACATAGAAATAATATGTTTTGTCTTTATTACATGATCCAGTATGTATGTGAAAAGAACACCGGTGATCATTCAAAATAACATTTAAAATGACATTCTGTTAAATTACAAAACAAGAAAGGAAAGCAGAGAATGGAATGGAAAAGACTGGACGAAGTAAGAAGGAAAAATTGATAAGATGTTTTCTACAGGACAGGCAGAATTGTGTTTGGGAACAGTAGTGTTTTAAGTACGTGCAATGTCTGTGAAGCTAGACCAGATTTATATATATGCACCATATCTCTTTAATATGTATAATGTTTCAGTATACCAGCTCTTAATAATACTGCAATAAATCACTGTTATACTAAAATTTCCATAACAATATATATATACTATAACAATACAGTGAAGTCCATCTTGGAGTGGTGACCCACATGCACCAGCAGGTCCTACAGTCTTCCTCCATTAACAAACTTTATCTCTTCAACCCAGAACAGCGGTCTCCTCTACAAGCTAAGACAGGCTCCCTTGAGCGCATGTGAGCAGACTCATGTAACATCGCCTAAGCGCTGGACTTGGAGGGAGCGGCGCCCTACACAATCTGCTTTGACTCCACAGATTTCACTGGATCACAGTTACGGGGCGTCACTTACAGGAAACCCTCACATCCATGAAAACGCAATTTACCAGCACCCCTGTTATAATACCAGTAGGACAATAAGTGTCATCCCCGCAAAAATATAATTTAAAGCAATCTTTTTATGCATATAAGACGAGTCCGACGATCACGTGATCCCTGCACTCGGCGCGCCAGTCGCTTCCGGGTAACTCGGTCACATGACCGCGAGCGTGACGTCGAGTCAGCTGAGCAAACAGGCAGGTAAGGGGAGCTGGTATATCTGCTTATAAATATCGCGTAATATTATTATAGCTTATTATACGGTGTATTTTATTTAATCTGAATATAATATTTTATGTTGATGGGGCTGAAATTCTGGTGCAGAGAAACGCAGTTTATGAATTAAACTGCATTGTCGCGCTGTGGGTGACAGCAGCCTATAACGAAGACGTTTGTCATGGGAGAGAGAGGACGCAGATGATACATATACATATATATATATATATATATATTTTTTTTTTTGCCCGACAACATTTTATCGGGGCATGCATTTTATCGGAAAATGCTGTTTTTTTAGAGCAAACATTTCCAAACAAGTCAATTTTCAGTGTTCGATCACGAGTCAATTAGTCATCTCTGGCCTTCCGCTCATAATATTAAATGTAATGTGTGTATAGCTTAGCGTAGTTAATTAAACAAAATGTATTAATGCAATGTGATTGGCTTAATGGATTTAGTGAAACGTAATGGGTGATTTGACACGTAACTGAATCGTGAGAGTTATTTTTCTGTTCTGCAGCGTATCGGACTTAAATTGCTGCACGGCTCTTTAACGGCATGATCGTCATTGCAGGTTTTGTTCCTCACCATAGACAGTGTAATAGTGTAATAGACATCCCCGCTTGGCAGTGATCCGGAGTGAGGGCAAAGGGCTGCAAGATGGACATCCGCGGGGCTGTGGACGCGGCGGTGCCCACCAACGTGATCGCCGCCAAGGCTGCCGAGGTCCGGGCCAACAAAGTCAACTGGCAGTCCTACCTCCAGTGAGTTAGCGCTCACCTCTGCAAGGAGCACGCAAAGGGGAATAACAATACAACTATATATGAAGTGTTGACTAATTGTACTGATGAGTACGAGTTCATTTACTTGTATTAAATATATTGCCAAAATGTCTGTTCTGGGGGGGGCATTATTATGGTCCCATTGTAGACCCAAAACTGTAATCATATATACATATAAACCTGATTTGCCTCATACATTCCGGATATAGCATGGCGTTAAAACAGAATTCCATTAAAATCGGATGGTTTTATATATTCATATTGTCTTCTATAGTAGGAATCAGTGCCACATTTTTGGTTTTCAGAAATAATAGAATTTTTGCTTTTTATGTGTGTCTAATGACTAGTGTTTGGAACCTTTTTAGAGAATTTTAGACTGGCGCTAATGTAGCATAAGTATCTAGGGAGGAGATGCCTCTTTGTTCCGGTGATGGGGGTGCTGGTGGCTGGCAGCTGCAGGAATGTAAACATGTGGATTGTTTGTGGTGAATTCTGTATGACGCAGTGGGCTGGAACTGAACCAAATCACAGGTTGTCACCGGCTGAAATTAGGGGGCCCCACCTTTCATAGTTTTCAGTGCTGGTACCATGATTTTTACTCCTCTTTCATTGTTTTCTGGTGATTTTGTGGTCATTGACAAGTACAGATACTTGACAACAGAGTGCAGTTAGCATCTAACCAGAATGCAGATTAGTATAGAAACATTTTACACATATAAACGTAACAAACAAAAATAAGAAGCCTCTTCAAATATAAAATAGAATATGTATAAGTATACGTATGTAAAGATGTAATTAGTATACAGTGCACCATGGGGAAAATAAACCCAATTAGTACAGCAGCTTCTGTGTTTTCCGAAGGGAAACAGTACAGGGAAGAATCTGTTTATCAGGCTGATGGTTCTGGAGCGGAGACTTTGGTATCGTCTTTCAAACAGCCCATGGTCAGGGTGTGACATGTCCTTGATGGTACCCTGCCCTCTCCACAAACACTGTTTCCAGTAAATGTCCTCCATGCAGGGGAGCTGGGTGCCAGTGCAGCCTTCACCTTCCTCTGAATGACCTTGCTGTCCACAGCAGCATAAATCCCAGCGTACTGTAATGCAGGGATCAGCGTGCTCTCAGTAGAACACTGATGGACATTCATCAAGATCCCACATGACAACTCAGCTTCCTTTAAGGTTCTCAGAAAGTACAGCCCCTCATGTGCCTTCTTGACAAGACCAGATGCGTTGGTGGACTAGGAATGGTCCTGTGAAATGTGGACCCCTGTTCTTGTTAACCTCCTCTCATCAGTGGATCACTGACGTGTTTAGAGGAACCAGTATAAGAATTTCATGCAGATTGTGTGGAACTCAGTGGTTAATGTTAATATTTAATGGCAGCTGGTGATTAATTCTTTAGTCAGGTGATCGTCTGTTCTGTTCTCTAAAATTGTTCCCTTTTTTAATATAACTCTGACAGGGAAATGTCTCATCGTCTACTGTCCTGTGTGTTAGTTAGGAACTTGGTAACCTTTGTTTTCCCCTCAATGTTTCCTAAAGCCAATTGGTGAAAAATAAACTCCTTCTTCCCTTTCTGACCACTAGTGGGTGCCGGTGTTCTGTTGGAAAGCTTAAGTATTTCGCTTCCAGGCCAGCAGAGAGGGCCGGTGTGCAGCTCTGAATTACCATAATATCAGGCTGCAACAGAGATTCCTTCCTGTAGCCAGACCCTCATTGTTTGCTATGGCATACTTGTATTGGTACCTTTTCAGGTAGCTTAGCATGTATGTGTGGCCTTGACGTCCACCCTGCAGCATCTGGAAGTATGCGTGTCTTGAGTATTTTTCAGATCTTATGTGTGTATTTCAGGGGCCAGATGATATCTTCTGAAGACTGTGAGTTCATCAAAAGGTTTGAACAGTCTGAGGACAAGCAGGAGATACTGACCAATGAGGGTCATCAGGTATTTTATAATTTACAGAAGCTTTGCCTTTAAGGACCTAGGAGCTCGTGTTTCCATTGACTAACCCGGTTGGGCCACCTCTGTCTGTGACCTAGTGCGCTAAGACCTTCCTGAACCTCATGGCCCACATCTCCAAGGAGCAGACAGTGCAGTATATCCTCACGCTGATTGACGACACGCTGCAGGTGAGGGTGGAGTTCCTTTCAGCTGAGTCGGGCTGAAACCCTAACCCTAACCCCCCCACTAAATAATATAACACCCATAATAAAAATTGAGACCTGGAACTCCTAACACACCAATCTCACCTGGCCATTTAACGTGCCATCACTTTCTTCTTCTGCCTCCCCACAGGAGAACCACCAGAGGGTGAATGTCTTCTTCGATTACGCTAAGAAGACCAAGAACACAGCCTGGTCCTACTTCCTGCCCATGCTGAACCGGCAGGATCCCTTCACCGTCCACATGGTAACAGCATCACCCTGGCAACAGCTGGTGTCCCGTCTGTATCAGTGAGATGTTCATATAGTTGCCTTTAGGCAGGGGAGAGGACTGTGGGAAGTAAATGATCTTCAAAATTTACCCGATACTGGGATGCAAAAATTAATTATCTTATCAGACATTCCTTTCCAGTGAACTAAAGTGTAGCTGAATTTTGAAGATTGTCTGTTATGCCATCAAATGATCACATGTTGCAAATGTCACTCAAAGGTGTAATAGTTCTGTCCCTGTTTAAATATTGGCTGCTGATTGACTGTGTGGGTTTTGAAACTGTATCCGTAAAAGAGGCTGACATCAATAACTGTGGCTGCAGGTACCAGTGATGTCGTTCCCATCACTGGGTGATGAGTCTGTGCGCCTGTTCCGCATGCATGCAGGAAAACCTGCAAGCAGGAATGTGCCTCTCGGTGGCCTCCCGCATTTATTGCCTCAGGAAACGCTGTCCTTTGCATGTCAGGTCCCATCTATTAGTGACGGCCAAATGAAGCCTCATGAACCATTTGCTGTATTTTTTTACCCCACTAGGTGGTGCTCTTGGTTTGCTTTGGAGCATGAAGCTTCATTTCACTTTCACTGTCATCGGTGCCATCGTCTCTCAAGCTTCTGTGGAGCCTTTTAAAGCCTCGTCTTCCACAGCCATGACCTGCAGCTTGGCATCGGCTATGTACAGAAGTAAATGGACTGAAGCAAGACTAGTTTGACTTTTGACCTCTAAGTGTTGCCCTCTTGCAGGCGGCAAGGATCATCGCCAAGCTGGCCGCCTGGGGTCGTGAGCTGATGGAAGGCAGTGACCTGAACTACTATTTTAACTGGATCAAAACGCAGCTCTGCTCCCAGGTATGTTTTTTTCAGGTTCAAAGGTCAGCAAGACGTCTGCAACCCGTGTGTGTTTATGCTTTGCCTGTTTTTGACATGATTCTTCAATTGTTACGCCATTTATTTAACATCCATTTGCTTCTTGCAGTTTTGACGATCAGAAAGTGAACTTTTCATCTGTGATGGTACCGTTCTGGTACAGGGCTATTTCAGATTAACCATTCAAATGCTCTTTATTTGAGGAATCAACTGGGAAAGAATCCGTTCTCTGGCCAATAATCTAATTTGCAGATGGATTAAATAATTAATTCCCTTTATAATTTTTTGGTATTTAAATTGTATGGTTCTAATTCCCAATGCAATAAAAATTGCATTTATGTAAAATAAAGTAATAAAACTGAGCAAGTTTTAAAGGGGAGAAAAGTGCATTATTCTACATCATAATGTTTTATTCTTTCTTTAGTCTTTGTAAATCCAAGATGTGCGATAGCATAAACCCAGCACTTACTAGTAATCTGAATATACGTAAAGTATCGACTGTGACGGAACGGGCGTATGAGAACAGGGTGTCCCTCTCTCTGTCAACAGGGCCAGTGGTGTATGCTTTCGTTGTCAGAGTTGAGTTTTGGAGGGATGAAGAGAGAGTCCTTGGTTTGTTTCGCCATCTCGCCCCCCGACTTCCGTTGGGTTGGCTTTGCTGGCCTTTTAAAAAAAATTTTCTCTTGACTGACTGGTGCGGTGGAGGCAGCGCTGTGGTTTGGACTGCTTTCAACATTGTCTGTGGCGCTCCCCTGTAGTCATGCTCGGTGTGCGTGGGAGTGCCTGGATACACCCACCCATGACGACCTCCTCCTCACGGGGGGACACAAGCATTTAGTCCTCCTAAGACAGATTTCCTGTCTCCGTATCATAGAATCTTGGGGCTTCACTGATCTCTTTTTAGGTGTCAGTTCTTTTGCTATTTATCCCAGCTTGTTGAATTGTTTGGCATATTTTACCAGTGAGCTTTCCATCTGGGGTCAAAAAACCAGAAAAACTTAAATTGTCACCATGGAGGAAATGTGAAAATATTTCCCTGGCCCCTGTAAAGGAGGGTCACTACGTAATGCTCCACATGATAGCTTGAGCATATCCTGGTAGCGGTCAAGGGTGGGTGATCTAGGTAGGTGGTGCTGGCAGGCTAAAAGGAAACCCTCTTATCTGTTGCTAGAAACTGCGGCCCGCAGGTCCGGAAACAGGAACGGTGTCCCCCAGCGATGTGAGTATGGGCTTTTCGTCGTCTGTCCCAAGGCCCGCTGGGGCTTTTATTTTTCTCCATGGAGGAATGTTCTGGCAGCTTCAGTCTAGCTGACCTACATCGTCCCTCCTCTCTCACTCCGCTGCCTCTCTCCGGCACTCCCGCCCCCTTGGGGCCGTCGGTCCCCCCAGAATTTCCGCCGGCGTCCGACCCATGTCTGTCCACAGGAGCCATTTGTTGAGGATGAAATCGGCAAGTCTGCGTTCGGTAGAGTACACCTCTGTGTCCTGTGAACACTGCCTATCCCAGAATGCTCTCCTGCACGAAGAGTTTCAGGACCAGCTTTCCTACAGGCATCCTTTCCCACAGTGTTCTGCTGAACGTTTTTCCAGTGGCGTAAACTTGATTTGGAGGCTGATTCATCCTGGCTGATTAGCTCTGACGGCGGCTGGTCGGACGCCCCGATACGTTTTTTTTCCCCTCTCATCAGCTTCTTTCTTTCTCTTCTAGAACTTTTTGCTTTTCATGCCGCCTTCTTCCGCCCCTGTATGCTCTTCCTAACAGAAATGCTGCCCTTTCAGCCTTCCTTTTTCCTCCTCTCAGGGGATCTCCCGCCCCTTTGCCGTTTGGGGTGTTGCTGGGGTGTTGACCTTTGATGGCTGACCCATGCAGCTGCATGCCCCTTGGCTCTGTGACCCTCACCTCACTTACTTGTCTTTGACCCAATTCCCAGAGCTCCCAGTACGCCCAGTGTGTCGCTGGCTGCCTACAGCTGATGCTGAGGATCAACGAGTACAGGTTCGCCTGGGTGGAAGCGGATGGAGTTAATTCGTAAGTCTTACAGCCACTAGAGGGCTCCACTTTCTTCCATGCTGTCTTTCTCAGGTGTCAAACTAGGAGGATTTCTCAGTTGTTTAATCGTAGTAACACTTTCTATAATACACGTGAACCCTTTTCTGTAATTAAAGAAATAGCTTATTTTCAAATAGTTATAAGGACTGCATATTGTAATGAAACACAGCAGATTTTGAAGGTGAAATAGCTTGAACCCCATGTCCATTTTAATCATCGGGTGGTTTGAGGCCTGTGAGGCAGCGTCAGCTTGCAAAGTGGTGTGTGTATAGCTCCAAAGCACCTGAGGGCACTTGTCCCTTGCCATTGCAGCATCACCGCAGTGCTGAGCAGTAAGTGTGGCTTCCAGCTGCAGTACCAGATGATCTTCTGCCTGTGGCTGCTGGCCTTTAGCCCCCAGATGTGTGAGCACCTCAGGAGGTACAATGTGGTCCCCGTGCTGGCGGACATCCTGCAGGAGTCCGTCAAGGAGAAGGTGACGCGCATCATCCTGGCTGTGTTTCGGGTAAGGCTGTAGGCCTCCCGGCCTGGGCGGTTATGGTGCCCCTTACCTGGCAAAGTCAGGTAACTCAGCTTAGGATTCCATGTTACTTGTTCCAAAATTATGTGCTTTTGACAATCAATAAAATTGAGTAACTTGGAAAAAAAATATATCTTCACTATCTTGAATTAATGAGGGGATTGAATATTCTGCTTACTGAAATCAGGCTGTACTCTGTGCAAAATGAGTAGGCAAGTACTGTTGCTGGAGTTAATTTTAAGCAAAAGTAGGGCAGTCTTATAAATGTGAATTCAGATGTTTTCCTTTGCTCCAAGTAAATTTACTTAGAGAGAAAATGTTACATTAGTCTGTCACGAACAAAAAATAAAAGGAAAGGACTTGATTATGAGTGTGCATAATTATTAGGCAATCGGAAACTATTTTTTCTCTTTTCACCAGAAATAGTAATAATAATGAACCAGTTTTTGATGTTTAGTATATTTAAGGAATAACAAACTGTCAGTTTAATAAGACCCAGTAGTTCTAAATGGGGGTTGAGTCGGGCGATGAGGAGGGGCCAGGTCATCATTCAGTTACCTTTCAAGCCTTTCTTAGCCGGTCTATGGAACACTTTGATGCATGGGGAGGGACGCTGTCTTGTATGAATAACCTTTGTGAGAGGTGCTGCTGCTTGTCCTGGTGTTTGGAGAAGGTATCTGCCAGAAATCGGCAGTAGATCTTGTGGTTAATTTTTTTGTCATCGGCAAGTTAGAAAATTCTGGCAAGTTCATCGCCGATAATTGCCACCTGCACCATCTCTCCTCCACTGCTTAATTGGTGCTTGAAGAAGGTGTCCATCCATGGGCCCATCCCTCTGCTCCATCAAGAGTCGCTTTCATCTCAGCTGTCCATAAAAGTCTGTAACATCGGTCTTGAGACGCGTCCATGCCCATTCGTAATGTTTTACCTTGCATGTTTCGGCCTTTGCGACCTTAGCGATGTCACGCTGCACACTGTGCCTGGTACTTCTGGAGATTCCGTTCAGATTGCAGTATTGAAAAACGATGGCACTTGACTCTAAAAGGTTTCTGGAAATCTCCCCTTTAATTCGACGCGGATCTTTGGCAGTTAATTTGTGTCTTCTCTCTTCTTTCTACATGCTTCTTCAGGCCTCTGTGGCTGTTTCACACAAAACAGTCGATTGTGCAGTGATCACGTTTCAAAAGTGTGGCAATTTCAGCTACTATATTGTGTTTTTCTGCTCTCTGCGAGGTTCTTTTCCAGCCTGCTCAGCCTCATTCTTAGTTATGGCTTTACCTGGACTGAAAAAGTTGGTTGGAAAAGAAGATGCAAGTAAAATACAGACTTAAATAATCCTGCACACAGTGCATGTGGCAAGTCTGCAACTGAACAATGTAACGTGGTCAAATGAGGACATGAAAATAGGCAATTTTGAAAATTGAGCACATTTCCAAAAATGACTCTGACACTCTTATAGCAGTAATACACACGGTTACCGAATAATATGTCGTAAATGTCAGGGGGAAAAACTCTTGAGTGCTTCATCTGGCATATTGTTTGAGTGAAAAGCTCTCATGGGGGTGTCGTTTTGAATTTTTGGCCATTTTCAGAGCCGTATAGAAGGAAAAGTACATAATATATGGCAGACAAAGTTAGCCCTAGTCACAAAGTTTCAAAGCTGTATGTGCCGTATCGAAGGAGCTGGACCGAAGGGCTTGTTTGGCAAAATGCATAAAATTTATTAACATTTCAAAGGGCTGTAGTTTCAAAACTATTAGGGATACATGCCTAATATTTCGGATTTCTCCATAAGTTTGGTATAGGAGCACCTGTGAATTTTTTCAAGGAAATCTGAAAGGGTAATCTGGGGCCCTCTGGGTGATTTGACATGGAATGACCCATAGAGCCTACATGCCCGGTAGCCTAAATGCTGGCGTATAAGTAACGTTTCAACTACGCAAGCCTTTCCGAAGCTGTGCACCTGTCTTGTTGCGAATGCACCGGTTGATTCTCATCTCGGGGTTAATTGTAGGTGTTTTAACCTGGAAGACGTGCATGTTTGATCTTCTCAGATGGCCCCCGTTGCCTGTGGCCTCCTGCTGGCCTCCCTGTGCCTGCGGCTGTTTTGAACGCGCTCATCTGACCGGCTCATTTGTGATCTGAATTAGCCGGGGTCTGAACGCTGTTCCCGTTTGTGGGTTCACTCCGACCTCGGGGCTGGTGCCGGTGCTTAATTGGAAGCTGGTTTCACATTTTCCGCTGCCAATTAACTGCCACGACTGAAAAACTGGCTCTGGCCCGACTTTGCTGGAATCGCCGGTCTGAAACTGCGAGCCTGTGCTTTCGGTGTGGGGAAGGAGCCACACTGCACTTCACTTCAGCAGGACCGCGTTTATTTCCAGTATTTGAGGTTTTGTTTGATTTTGGCTTTTGCTGAAAACATGCTGTAGATGTAGAGCTGGAGAAAGCAGGCTACATTCGTAGCACAGAACAAAATATTAACAAATTAAAAAAACTTAAAAAAAAAAGAAGAGGTTTTGTTTGTTAGTCAAACATTTGCTGGCATGAGGCTGACGGGGCACAAGTCATAAAACGAGAGGAGTGGTTGTGTTGCTGGGAGAGGTCGCCATGGTTATGCTATTTCTGGAAATACGGGCCTCGATCTGTGTAAAGTGTAAATTGATTGCAGTGGCAGCTGCGGCGAGGTCCCGGTATTGCTGGGAAAGTGTCACTTTGATGTCCGGAGATTCAATCAGACCGTGTGCTTTGTGTGGATTGAGAGGGCTCGTGCCGCTAGTTGATGGGATGCCCCCCCACCCACCTCACCCCCCAGGTGCCCTGGGTGTCCATTAATCCTGCCTCAGACCCTTTTCATCTTAAGAAGCCTCATCCGCAATTAAAGTGCCATTATCCTAAGAAATGGTAGTTTGGAAGGAGAGGTTAGGAAACAAGTCAACTAATAGTACAAAGTATATCAATAGGCAGACATTTATTATTATTATTCTTATTATATATTATAATATGGCTATTATAATTTTATAATATGATTATTATAATTTTATTATTATTATTGTTGTTATTATTATTATATGCCTTTATGGGTGGGGATATAAGAAATCTACCAAGGGGCAGCATTCCCTGAACCGAGGGGGAAAATTGAGCACCTCTGATTAGAGATGAAACGGTATGAAAATTTAGTATCAATATTACAGTGACCAAAATGATCATGTTTATCAGTGTTGCCATGGTATTGTTCAAATGTGTTGAAAATGTTCAAAAGGTACTGATATGCAAATTGAAATCATTTTACCAAGTTTTATACTGAAAACCACAAATAAATTTAGCATAGCTAGGCACTTTTTGTTTGCATAAACATAAAAATAATAACATAGCCAATCCCTTATATAAACATTTGAAAACCTTATCGATTTGTCAGATGTGCATTAACGTTGAAACATTGTCTCTGCCTTCGCAAAGCGAACCTTTTTAGGCTGATGACTGACAGTATTTAACGTGAGATTTTCACAGCGTAGAAATTAACCACGGTTGTAATGATAATTAAGATCTGAAACTGTAATACTAACCATCATGAATTTTACCGTGGTTTACGGTGAAACTGGTAACCGAAAAAGTTCTAGAAGAGAAAGAAAAAAGCTGATGAGAGGGGGAAAAAAACGTATCGGGGCATCCTCTGATATATGTATACAATTTGTTTATATAGGTATATATAACATTTCTCCATCTATTAGGATATCAATACTATTACGCTGTGTGCTGACATTTGTATGCCTTGAGTAATGGTGGGTGCCTGGGGACTCCTTGCAGAACCTTCTGGAGAAGTCGAGCGAGCGGGAGACCTGCCAGGAGTACGCACTGGCCATGATCCAGTGCAAGGTGCTGAAACAGCTGGAGAACCTGGAGCAGCAGAGGTATGATGACGAGGACATCACGGACGACATCAAGTTCCTGCTGGAGAGGTTGGGCGAGAGCGTGCAGGACCTCAGGTACCGGGCCAGGGGGCAGGTAGAGTAGGGAGTCAAGCTATTCAAGGCTATACAGTCCCAGTATAGGGAGTCAAGCTGTTCAAGGCTATACAGTCCCAGTATAGGGAGTCAAGCTGTTCAAGGCTATACAGTCCCAGTATAGCTAAGTGCTTATGTTTTGTTGAATCCTGTGTTCTCTAAATCTGTGCTGAATTGCTGGATCGTCCTCTTCCTCGTCATCCTCTTCATGCGATCTAAGTGTGTCTGAGTGTTTGTTTATCAGTGTCTCCTGTAGCTCAACAAGTAGAGCATCGTGCTAACAACACGAAGGTTTTGGGTTCAAATCCAAGGGAGTACACACAAATTGTAACGCACCCCTCTACTGTAAGCCATCTTTCCCACTTGTCATAGGCCAAAATTTGCACTTCGTTCACCGATTGTTGTAGTACTTCGCGTCACACGCTGTTTCGGTAAATGTTGTGTAGAGCTGATCATCACGGCCGTAAAACTGAGGTACTGGGGGTCTTTGCGTGGTACCGGAAGCCAGCGGTGAAGCCTTTCTGCTTTCTGCCCCCCCCATCAGCTCCTTTGACGAGTACAGCTCCGAGCTGAAGTCCGGACGCCTGGAGTGGAGCCCTGTGCACAAATCCGAGAAGTTTTGGCGGGAGAACGCAGTGCGGCTGAACGAGAAGAACTACGAACTCCTCAAGTAAGCCTTCTGCCCAAGTCTTGTGTGGCCTGGTCTGACCCGTAGGTGGTGCAACCTGCACTCCTGTTTAAAAGTTTGCTCTCCTGGAGACCCGTGGGAGGTGCTCAGCTGTTCTGTTCTTCAACCACACTTGCAACCTGACCTGTGTTGGTGAAATATGCTGTCGCGTAATTAGTGTACAGAGTTTCCCAGTGTGAGCAATCAGCAAAGGTATCACTCTGGATGAAAAGCCTCTGTGAAGCAGCAGTATTTGTAATCTGAGTTCCAGCTGGCAGCAAGGCAATAATAAAATGAGTCCATTAGCGAAGGCGGGAGTCCCCTCTGAGGTGGTTTGTGATTCTCATCAGCCATTTTCTGTGTCTGACATCAGCATCCCTGCCCTAGAGACTGGCCCCAAGGTTGGGCCCTAGGTCCTGGCTATGTTAGATCATCTCCTTGCCTTTAGAGATTTGCGGGGGGCCAGAAACTTGAATGGTTGTCCTATGTGCCCCAATAGGCCCTTTTGCCCCATTTGACTTTCAGCTCACAAATCTCCATCCCTCCTTTCATCAGCGGCACCATTTTCTCCAGAGACTTCCTGATTGGCTGCCACTTTTTTGGCACATCTTTGTAATCCCAACAGTGCTTGACTGATGCTTGAAAGATCCAGCCCCTCCAGGAGTGTGTGTGGAATCACGCTTGTCATAGAAACTTCAGACTGCTTCCCATTAACATAAACGTATAATCATGTATCTAAAAAGCTCAGCTTCTTTCATTTGATTGTAGATTAAGGTTCTATACCCATAATTAGGTCATCAGTCGCATAGTGCAGTGTTTCTCAAACCTGTCCTCGGGGACCACCACAGTCCACGTTTTTGCTCCTACCAAGAGCTGGGTGGGAGCAAAAATGTGGACCTTCTGGGGGTCCCCAGGGACCAGGTTAAGAAACACTGGAATTGTGCACACAAGGTTCAGCTTTAGGGTCATTAAACTGTGTGAGTATGTGAGCTGCATCAGCTCCTTTTGCGAAAAAGCATCCCATAATGCCTTCTCCTTCCGTAGGATCCTGACCCGGCTTCTGGAAGTCTCCGAGGACCCTCAGGTGATCGCCGTGGCGGCCCATGACGTGGGGGAGTACGTACGGCATTACCCTCGGGGCAAACGGTAAGGGCTGTGAATCCCTCAGTGAACCCCCTCACCCCCGCGCTGGGATTAGATTAGGGGCCTGACAGTGGGACCATTTTTTTGGGCCCCAAAACGGGAAATTCAATTGAATAACAATTGAGTAATTGAATAATAATCTGCAATCAAAAAACTGAAAATTCTAAAAGACTTGTATGTTGTTTTGGTTCCTTGTGGTTAAGGTTAGGGCTGGGTTGGGGTTAGGTGTGTGTGTGTGTGTGTGTGTGTGTGTGTGTGTGTGTGTGTGTGTGTGTGTGGCTCCTGAAGGTGGTTTCCCCTCTAGGGTGATCGAGCAGCTAGGCGGAAAGCAGCTGGTGATGAACCACATGCACCACGAGGACCAGCTGGTCCGCTACAACGCTCTGCTGGCCGTTCAGAAGCTCATGGTGCACAACTGGTGAGTGCTGGGGACACGCATGCAGCTCCTGTTCCCCTTACTGCCCCCCGCCTCAGCTCTGGCTTGTCATTGGTCGATTTTGGTCCATTTCGAGTGGGGAGAAGGTGGCATGACCCTCACACTTGTACATCAGCACTGCCTGCACTTTCCCTCCAATAATAGGTCTTGCGGCGTCCCAGTGCCTCCTCTGCAACCTGCAGCGTTATTAGTGACCCTTGTTGCAAACAGGAAGTCCATTTCATGCCGTTCATTGGCCTCATTTTCAATTAGCTCTTGGCTTCAGTAGCACAGATACATTTAACGTCAGTGTGGAGATGATGCTTGATTAATCCTAAGTGTTATATTGCAGTAATTTTGATTCACTTCCCGGATAGACGTGCCATGTTTGGCTTTTCCCGTTTAATATCATTACGTCTTCAGTCACAGTCATTACAGATGGAACAGCGGTCAGCGTTGGGTGGGGGTGGAGGTAGGGTTCTCCTCTTGCCTGCTGTGGAGGCTGTTGGAGTGAAATTGTGACATTGTATATATTTTATCATATTATTTGTGTGTATGTGTGAAGTATATATTATCGGCTTCCTTATTCCTGAACAGCAGAACTCTCTCTCTCTCTTTTTATGAGAGTTGCTAAAGTAGAAATACTAACATGTCTGAGGAGATAGCCCAGACAACCTAAAGGAATGTGTACGTTATT
>JAAGVU020000078.1:12590697-12634693 GCA_011763525.2 Mormyrus iriodes | reverse complement strand
CAAGTGTGAGTGCGGAGTGGTAAGCTACGGCGCTTCCTCCACACAGATAGTGAAGGGGTAAAAGCTACGGCGCTTTCTCCCCTAACAGAGGCCTCATGTGATTCAAAACGAGGGTCATCGATGACTCATTTCGCCATTAAATGTTGTAGAGAAAAGGCCTGATGACTGAACATCATCTAGGATCATGAGCCCTTTGTTCCGCCTGTAATGGAAATTATTTTGAGTCTGTTTTTGTGCCGTGCTGAATGCCACGTACTATTAAATTCTGACAGCTATTAATAAATATACCCGCCGGTGTTCTCTAATGAGTCCACAGAGTATGACGACTCTTTTGTGATTAACATTGATGGGACAGGCGATAATTAGCGGTGGATTGATATTCCCCCACGCCTTTCTCTTACTGTGTGAACTGTGTGTTTCTGTGTGTGCTGCTGGGGATCTCCAACCCCTGAGTGCTGCATTTCATCCTACATTCCGTCCTTCACACTTGTGATGTCCTTCCTTACAGGGAGTACCTTGGAAAGCAGCTCCAGTCCACAGAGCAGCCCAACGCAGTTGCTGCTAGGAGCTGATTGGCCTGTGGTGTGTGGGTGTGCGCCATTTGCGTACACCTGGCTGTGTCCAACGCCCGCGGCTTCTCCTGGTGTGTTAATGGTCTGCTTTCATCTGGGGTGTAACGCTGTCGGCCTGTCGTTCAGTCTGCCCCCCCATTGTTATTGTCTGTTCGATGTCTGTGTCAGGTGCTGTATGTGTGTGGTGACCTGTCTATGACCCTGAAGCTGCAGTTCTAACTTATTCTTCCTCATACTTATTGCATAATTGCTCCTGGAATCTAAATAAAAATATCTTAACTGTAAATGCCCATGTGAGAAGGTTGTTTTTTCTTTTCTTTTGGGGAGGGGGTTCACCAAAAGCAACGCATTTAAAAAAAGCAAAAAAATGTTTCAAAGACGGGGTCAGAGAGTGGGAGAACTAGTTTAAGCAGTGGTCCATGATTGAAGAACAAATTTCCAAAAGTCCATGTTTTGTTGATTTCGAGATGAGACCTCCAATGACCTAAACAGACACCCTCCTCTTATGTTGCAGTACTTGGAGCCAAAACTCACTCAAGAACTTTCGTTACATTTCCAGAAAGGCACCAGATATTTTCATGAAAGCATATCCCATGGCGTTTTGGTAATTTGCACTTCAATTAAACTTGTCTGCCCACCTACAGATTTACGGTACCCTGTGGTGAGACATGTTCCAGGGGGGTGGACAGACAGTACCATGTGTACTTGGAGCTGGGGGCCTTTATTTGGGGACAGAATTGAAGAACAGTGGGGGGCACAGGTCTGAGCTCTGGTGCTTTTTGTAGGGTGAGAGGAAAAATAAGTCCTTAGATTAGACAGGTGAAGGGTACCCTTTTTCCTTCTCTCTGACATCCAACAACTGCTGCCCCACACACAAAGGAGGAAACACCCTGGACCTGGTCTTCAGCTGACCCTCTCCACCTATTGACATTATCACCACCCCACTGCACATCTCTGATCATCACTTTGTATCGTTTACCATCACCATACATATTCTGCCTAAACTTAGCTATCAATATCTCTCCCCCACTCGACAAAACCTGCACCCTGTCTCCCCTTCATCTGTTGCTTCCTGCACTCTCTCATGCCATTGGAATCAGCAACCAGCACTCTCCTTTTCTCACTTTCTTCATCCGTGGATCATCCAAACCCAGGAAAACAACTCACCCTGCTCCTTGACTATCGGATGTGTTGCGTATCAATCAAAGAAAATTAAGAGCAGCTGAGAGGAAGTGGAAAAAAATCACAATTTGACAGAGATCTGACTTCTTACCGTAGTCTCCTGTCCAGATTCTCATCTGATGTGACTGCTGCTAAAACTGCCTTCTACAAGGAGAAGCTGGAAATCTGTGCACAGGATCCTCGCAAATTCCATAACATCTTTTCCTCATTACCCAACCCACCAACTCCTCCCTGACCGCCAAGGACTTTGCTAACGTCTTTGATGAGAAGATTGCTCAACTCTGTCAGTCATTCTCTCCCACCCCAACTACTACACTACACATTAAGGATTTCCCTTCCCCTTCACTGGCTCAACTATCCAATCTAGCAACAGATGAGATCCTGTAAGTCATCTCTTCATGCAATCCTACCACCTGTTCACTGGATCCAGTCCCTTCCACAATGCTTCAGAAAATCTCTAAGGACCTTCTCCCCTTCATCACCACTATCACTAACAGCTTCATAACATCTGGTCATGTACCAACAGCATCCAAAACGCCAGAGCTATTCCCATCCTGAAGAAACCCACTCTGAATCCCTCAGACATCAGCAACTACCGACCAGCATCACTTCTCTCTTTTCTTTCAAAAATCCTTGAACGTGCAGTTTACAATCAACGGTCTCTCTATCTCTCCACTGGGGTCCCTCAGGGCTCAGTACTTGGTCTTTTTCTGTTCTCCCTCTATACTAGATCTCTTGGTGAGGTCATATCCTCACATGGATTCTCATATCACTGCTATGCAGACGATAGTCAACTTATCCATTCCTTTCCTCCCTCAGACACTCATAAGTCTCCACTCAGATCTCTGCATGTCTGGCAGACATCTCATCATGGATGACAGCTCATCAGCTGAAACTCAACCCCAGCAAATCTGACCTTCTATTCATCCCAGCTGATGCATCCCCACACCAGGATCTTGTGCTCTCCCTGGACGACTCTCTGATCTGTCCCTCAGTTACCGCTCGTGACCTCAGGGTAACCATGGACAATCTCCTGTCCTTCTCCTCTCACATTGCTAATCTTTCCCGCTCATGTCAATTTCTCCTCTTCGACATCAGAAGGGTTTGTCCATTTCTTTCCACACAGGCCACTCAGGTACTTGTTCAATCTCTTGTCATCTTGAGACTAGACTACTGTAACTCACTCCTAGCAGGTCGGCCTCTGAGTGCCATCCGTCCTCTGCAACTGATCCAGAATGCAGCTGCCCGACTCGTTTTCAGCCTTCCCTAATTCTCCCACACCACCCCATTGTTGTGCTTCCTGTAGCTGCCCGGACCAGATTCAAAACACTAATGCTCACCTACAAAGCCAAAAAGGAACCAGCACCCTCCTACCTAAAAAAACTTCTCACCCTGCACTGCACCACGCTCTCATCAATCCTCCAGCACCGCTGGACCGGTCCCACCATCTCTGAAGGCGCAAGGAAGACGTGCACCTAGACTCTTCTCTGATTTGGCACATATGTGGTGGAATGAACTCCCCCTAGATGTCTGAACAGCTGAGTCACTGGGTGCCTTCAAATGACGGCTAAAAACCTACCTCTTTCGAAAGTACTTGGATTAGCACTTCCAGGATTAAACTGTTATTAAAAAAATACTTGACAACAGAGTTTCTTAGAATGATAGTATTCTTAGCCCGGGTTCTATTGAACCAGTTTCAGTATGTATTCACTCCTGAGGCTTCTAAGCGCTCATGTAAGTTGCTCTGGCTATGGGCATCGAGGGTGAATCTGACATCCAGGCCCCCTCCATCTCATCCCTCCAACACTGATTAAGCTGTACAACTGTTACGGAATAATTTTTTACAAAATTATTGTAAGAGCAAGGCCCAATACAGTTGTATACCAGAGCAAGACGTTCAACCTGACTGTCTTCAGTCATAGTTAAAGGGATATGATTTTAAGACATTATGTAGCTATGAATTGTGTAATTTACTGAGAATAAGTGGATGTTCGAAATTATGTATGACTTGTTCTAGTTCCACATTTTTCGAGGCGTGTGGTTCATTTCCATTCCATCTTGGTTCAGCTGATTGCCCCTTTATTGCTGATTATGTTTATATTTTGGTAACTTTCTGCATTTTAAGAGGCCTCTTTGCCGATGTTACAAGCCATTTATCTAGATGGATCCCTCCTCTTTTACTTGTGTGTCACAAGGTCAGCATATAATCTTCAGTTTTCCATTAGCGATTGTGAACAGATCGTGGATTGTACAGAAACTCTGACCTGCTTGCCACGCCCCCTGTACAGTGGCCATCAAGGGACCAAAAGACCGATGAAGAGTATGAAACTGGCTTAGCAGCCCCGAATGGGTAACGATGACTCAGAACCGCTAAAATGTCACGGGACGGTGAGCCCGAGAGTGTCAGTGGCATTGGGTGATGATAGATAAGCCATACAATCGGCTAGGCACAGGCTGAACTGTTCAGCACAAGTGCCATACTGAAGAGGACCACTTTGCTATGTCTGCACTACTCCAGTTACCATTGATGTGATGAATTCATTAAAGTTCATTCAATTCATTGAAGTTTGTGAAGGATTAGTAGCTGCTCTCCAGAACTGTTGCTATGTTGCAGTGTAAATTATCTCCCGCACTTCAAATGTTCACTTTGAACCAACAACAATAATCCAGACAGAGCAAAATAGGGATCCAAAGTCCATTAAAACAATATGAGTTCCTTTCTAAATTCTACATTTCTGAAACTTCTCGTCCTGTGAGACCTATCTAAAAATTCAGCATGTGTGTTCCCTTAACTTGACGTTAGAAAATTGAGTCGTCACCAGGGGCCTGCATAACAAAGCGGTATTTGTTGGTTAGCTAGATAACTTGTCAGAGTTAAGGTACCCCAGTTGGAATGCACTATATGTTTGTACACTTTCATTTAACCCAAACTTTCCTTAAGTCCCACAAGTTATCTTGTTAATCCAAAGATCTAGACTCGTGATACAGACCCCAGGCGACAGATCCCTCGATGTTGTTCCAGTATTAGTCTGAATAGTGACCTACAAAACTGATTGTACCTAAACTAATGTTGCCTTGACCATGGAGAAGCAGCTTTAACAGACTGAGAAGCTTATTGGCCTTTTTGATTAATTGATTATTTCTCAGTATTCCTTCAGTATCAGCTACACATAGATTGTTACCATGGAAATGTGTAGCATTCAAACGAGCAAATCCTGGATGGAATTCAATGAGATTTGAACCCGCAAAGCTTAACTGATTAATTCCATCAATTCTAATTCAGAGATGCAGTTCATGAATATGCTACAATGATTTTTTTTTATTTTACATTTTAACTATTTAAGATTTGATATTTATCCGTTTTGTCTAAGAGGGATATAGGAATTTGGGGAGAGGGGAGCATGTACGCCCCCCCATATTTAATTTGGCTTCATTCATCCCCCCAATAAATAGACCTTTCAATTTAAATCGTTTAATTCTATCCCCCCTCCCCCATATCAAACTCTCTCCTGCGCTGTTGGCTTCCCAAAAGAAAAGACAACTATCTCTTTTAATGCGCCGTGTAAAAATCTTCGTTTAATTGACCATTACGATTCATCTACAGCATCAAAAGGCCGCTGCTGTTCCTTAGCATAATGGATACATTTAATCAAAGCCCGATGTTTAAGCTTTGACATGTGAGCAGAATGCGCTGTTCACGTAATGTACACCAATCATAAATATGGCTGCAAAACCTCTCCCCTATTCATAACTGACCACCTGCTGTATACTTGGGTTACAGAAACCTTTTTCATGAAATAATCATCTCCCAGAGTCCGAGTATTCAGTGTGTATATATAGTATATAGACAAAAGTATAGGGACACCAGGCCATTACACCTACAGTAACATTTATGACTTCCCGTTCTATATCCATAAGCATCAGTATGGAGTTTGTACCCCTTAGCAGCTGTAACAGCTGCCACTCTTCTGGAAAGGTTTTCCACAAGACTTTGGAGTGTGTCTCTGGGAATTTCTGCCCATTCATCCAGAAGAGCATTTATGAGGTCAGGCACTGATGAACATCCCAATGGTGTTTGATGGGGTTGAGGTCAGGGCTCTGTGCGGGCCAGTCAAGTTCTTCCACTCCAAACTCACCAAACCATGTCTTTATGAACCTTGCTTTTTGCACTGGGGCAGAGTCATGCTGGAACAGGAAAGGGCCTTCCCCAAACTGTTCTCACAAAGTTGGAAGCATAGAATTGTCCAAAATGTCTTGGTATGCTGAAGCATTATCAGTTCCCTTCACTGGAGCTAAGGGGCCCAGCCCCTGAAAACAACCCCATGCCATTATCCCTCCTCCACCAAACATTACAGTTCACACAATGCAGCCAGGCAGGTAACGTTCTCCTGGCATCTGCCAAACCCAGACTCCTCCATCAGACTGCCAGACAGAGAAGTGCGATTCGTCGCTCCACAGAACACGTTTCCACTGCTCCAGAGTCCTGTGGAGGCGTGCTTTACACCACTCTGACGCTTGGCATTGTGCTTGGTGATGTGAGGCTTGCATACAGCTGTTTGGCCATGGAAGCCCATTCCAGGAGACTTCCGGCCCGCAAGTTTTGTGCTGGGATTAATGCCAGAGGATGTTTGGATCTCTGCAGTTATTGAGTCAACAGAACGTTGGTGACTTTTCGGCACCATGGCCTCAGCGCTCAGCGACCCGCTCTGTTACTTTATGTGGTCTGCAACAACATGGCTGAGTTTCTGTTGTTCCTAAACACTATTACTTTTCAATAGTTCCACTTACAGTTGACCATGGAATATCTAGCAGGGAAGAAATTTCACAAACTGAGTTATTGTAAAGGTGGCATCCTGTGACAGTACCACGCTTGAAGTCACTGAGCTCTTCAGAATGACCCATTCTTTCACAAATGTTTGTAAACCTGACTGCATGGCTGGGTGCTTCATTTTATACACCTGTAGCAATTAGTCTGAATGAAACTGCTGCAGGCCCCTCTGTGACCTTGGACTGGATTGGCGCTGGAAGGATTATTTAATTCAGTCTCCAGCACAGTCATGCAACTGCATTTATCGCTAATCCAATTTCAAATCAACATTTAGGAAGTATTAGTCTAAGATATAGGCCTAGTTCGTGTTTGTATGACATTTACGGGTAGCCTATCATTTATAAAACTTGTTACATTTTTATACAATAACCTATCGATAAATAGCCTGTTGACATATTCCTGTCCGTGTCATTGATATACGGGCAGTCCACGGGTTAAGAACGTCCGACTTACTGACAACTACTGACTACTTACTGACAACTTATGGACTACCATAAGGCATATAATATTAAAAACTCGGGTTAAGTACAATGGCTCATGAAAACAAATGCTTGTGTAAGCATTGCATGACTTCAACGGTTCGTCAGCACAGTACAGTACAGTACAGTATATAGTTACTTTTATTAATAATGTATAATTATCATCATTATTATGTACTGTATTATTATTTTCCGATTTACCTACAAATTCGGCTTAAAGGCAGACTTAGGCAACGGCTCTCGTTCGTAACCCGGGGACTCCCTATAATGTAGGTGTGGGGGAGCTTTTTAAACTGGTGAATTTTTATACGTTTCATTTGCAAGTTAAAATATTGACCTCCGGTGGTCTCTCTATGATATCTGCTGCATCTTAAAATATATAAAGGGTAATATGGGCTACATGAATAAAACACGCACGAGTTATAGTTAATCCCAACTTTGTGTCCATGTTTGATAAAGCGTTTTTCCGTTGTGTCCGTCTTCGACCCCATATTGCTCCCCGGACAAAATGTAATAGTATATTACAGTAATAAATGGCTGCTCGTATTGAATTTGTGTTATGGTTTGATGCGAATGTAATGCTTTAACTTGATTAAGTCTAAGCCATCTACCCATTAATCACCCAACCGCTTTTTCTGGACAGGGTCGCAGGGATGAAATCTGTTGAAAATTTTAAAATAAAATACATTATTTAAGGGCATTTTTATACAAAAATTATATTTTAATTAAAAATTATAGCCTAACCCATAGAGTACAATTCTATCACATGTAGGCTTATCGTGTTTTAAAATTCGTAAATAGCATTTGAGGGACACGGCTTTAATTTTGTGTAATGGAGCTCCGTGGGCTGTCAGTGATATAAGGTGCCGGGGTGCGGGCTGCAGGGGCAGAGAGCGCCCCCAGGTGGCCGGCGCGCACCCTGCGGAGGGGCTGAGCGCCTAGTCCGCACCTTGAAGTTTGCAGAACGGTCAAGCCCCGCACTGACACGCAGACGGGCCAGCTGGCTGGGTATGTACACAAATTAAAACTAATGCATCAATTTAAGGCGTTAAATGAAAGTTACGCTTTTAGTTGCGTTCGGCTGATTTTTGACATATGCCTACAAGCTGTGTTTTAATCTCATTTATGAATGAATGTTTAGCTAAATAAATACTGAGGTACACCTTGACTTTGCCGTTTTTGTTTTTTATCTAAAGTGTGTTTCCTTCCGGCTCATGTTCAGATATTTTTTGAAAAATCCTGAACTATGGATGAGACTTCAGTGGAAATTTGGAAAGGTGACGGGTACCAGTCGGGGATCACCGAGCAGCATCTCCCCAACTCCACATGGACTCCCGGGGCTGAATACTACAACTACACGCTGACCGGCGGCTGGGCGAAAGAGCCGGTGCCCTTTGTCATCTCCATCATCACGGCCATCTATTCGGTCATTTTTGTGGTGGGCTTAGGGGGAAACTGCCTGGTAATGTATCTGATCGTAAGGTAAGATATATTGCCCGATAGCAAGCATTTGTTATACGTTTCGATATTTTTTATCCTTTGCCAATTGGATTAAACCAGTGACCGACGGCGATTCACCATGTATTCAGCTTGAAATGCAGGTTACATCGCTCAGCAGTCATCGCTGGGCAACGAAATACTCAGAAAATACAAAGAATATTATGACCTAGACCTGTAAATGATGGATCTCGGACTGTGATGTTCGCCTTAATTTCACTTAGTCACTCGCTCGTATAGTTCAGATACAATTAGACGTATTTGCATTTTCTATATATACGTTGAATATCATGCATTATTAATAAGTATTAATTTTTCACTATTATAATGTTCATCTGTTATAACGACATCGCGCATTTATTTTGTTAAAAAAGACTTACATTAAAGTAAGTAATGCGAAGTAGGGTAAAGCCAACCGTAATTGAAAATTCACAATATCCACCCCTCCCCTCCAATGTTGGTTTTTAAATATAATTTCTCCCTTCGCTATTTATAGGGCGTAAAATCTCCTGACTCCTTATGCACCGCAACTGACCACAGTTACTCAGCAGCAGTTACACTCGGTCTAATCAAACACTTGAACGACTCGGCATTAACTAGTACTTAAGGCAAGCAGCGAGGTATCGATCCCCGTTGCTTTACCTTCACTGTCGGATCGTAATGCTCTTAGCGCAGGCTGCCTAGTGACACTTGTGGTTTCCCTGTTGTGATGGAGACCGTCTGCTCCTCTCAGCCACGAACTGCGAGACAGGCTCCGAAACGGAGTTGTTTCCCGATATCGGTGGGAAAAAACACAATTTCAATAATTCAGCTTTACAGGAATCCATCTAATGAGAATTAGCCCAATAATTGCATCTCCAGTTTAATCAACAGATTGTTTTACAAAAATTACAATCGTTTCCCTTCTGACATCATCACGAAAGTCTACAGAGAATACTTGGAGTTTTGCTGGCTTGGGTTCCTGTCTGCTGCCTGGGATAGGATACAGGCTCATCTCTCCCAGGACCTTGCACTGGATAAGTGGGGGGGAAATTGGATGGATGATATTATCTTAATTAGTGCAGTTATAATGGTATTATTATTATGGCTAAACATAATAATGAATAGAAACCATGCAATATAGAACCAATATTTGCATGTGTGGTCTGTCATACATGCCCTTCTTGTCCAATTACACATTCATATTGTTGTCTGGCTCAGAATTATTTTTCTTGCTATTTTTAATTAAAATTGAAGCAAATGCTTTTCATTTTATCCCTGGAACATTAAGAACTGATATGGAGCATATAGATTTTCTCAAATCACCATTCCAACATGGCCGATAACGGCCTGAATGCCATTATAATCTCCTGAACCTGTACAGCTGTCTTTTGCAGATGTATGTCTCTCCACAGACACACCAAGATGAAAACAGCCACCAACATCTACATCTTCAACCTGGCCATGGCGGACGCTCTGGTCACTACCACCATGCCCTTCCAAAGCACCGATTACCTCCTTGACTCATGGCCCTTCGGTGAGGTTGTCTGCAAGGTGGTCATCTCCATAGACTACTACAACATGTTCACCAGCATCTTCACGCTAACCATGATGAGCGTGGATCGCTACATCGCCATCTGCCACCCCGTGAAGGCGCTAGACTTCCGAACCCCGGCCAAGGCCAAGATAATTAACGTGTGTATCTGGCTTCTTTCGTCTGCGGCCGGCGTACCAGCCTTGATTCTTGGAAGCACTCAGACCAACAACGGTGAGTGATCAGGGCCTCTGTTTCTCTGTTCAGTGCATTTCAGTCCATGCTTTTTTGGTCTCTGAAGGCCAAAAAGTGCACCTTGATTGTTACAAGCTATATGCCCAAAAGTGGAGCCTGAGATCACTTTGACTTCCCTTTGAACTTCAATTCCTGGCTACTTTGAGGTATATAAGATTGTATGCTGGAATGGTCTCACCACCCTCACATCTGATGTCCAGTAAATTATATAAAGGAAAGTGTTTCATGATTTTTTTATTATTAAAAGTTCCTTGCAGACACAAGCTGTCTGAAAGCACAGGGCTGCATACCAGCCTCAGATAGGCTCACTATTTCAGATGCTTAGCAAACGAATGAAGTGTTTTGACTCTAGTTTAGGGTTTCTCAACCCAGTCCTTGCAGACCCCTAGACGGTCCACGTTTTTGCTCTCTCCTAATTGACAGGGAATTGGGCGAGAGCAAAAACATGGACCGCTGGGAGTCCACGAGGACTGGGTTAAGAAACACTGCTTCTAGTTGAACAAAATAAGTGTGAATGAACTTGCGCGGATGATGAGGGGTGTATCCGTGTCCACTGCATCTCCAGGAACGACGGAGTGCGCGTTGCAGTTCCCAGACCCCTACCTGTACTGGGATACCCTAATGCGTGTCTGCGTGTTCGCTGTGGGCTTCGTGCTGCCCGTGCTCATCATCAGTGCCTGCTACAGCCTGATGGTGCTGCGTTTGCGCAGCGTCAGGCTGCCGTCGGGCTCCAGGGACCGGGACCGCAGCCTGAAACGAATTACGCGTCTGGTCATGGTGCTGGTGGCCGCCTTCGTGGTGTGCTGGACGCCCATCCACATCTTCATCCTGGTGCGGGCTCTGGGCAGTGTGCCCGATTCCCCCCACGTCACCGCTGCCTATTTCTTCTGCGTCGCCCTGGGATACGGCAACAGCAGCCTCAACCCTGTGCTCTACGCATTCCTGGATGAGAACTTCAAGAGGTGCTTCAAAGACTTCTGCACTCCATGCCATCTGAGGGCTAGCCAGGAGAAAGGGGTGCAGTTGAGGAAAGCCTCCCGTGTCGCTGCGTACCCCCTGGTGGACAAGGGGAGAACTGTCAAGCCCACATGACTAGCCCTGGAGCCTCCGTCAGTGCATCAGCAAGGACCAGAGCTCTCCAACGACACCGGAACCACGCAGGTCACCACTGCTGTTTGACGTGGGCACATCAGTGCTACAGCCTCCAAACTTCTGCACAAAACCCAGGCAGAGGGACTAAACGTGGTCCCTGTTTTTGATCTTCTATTTAAATCGCTCCTTTACATTTACATAGATAATAAAACATTGGTATCTGGTCTTGTATGTGCACCATTAAATCAATGAAAGATCAAACATTTAATTTGCTCAGATCCAGACAAATTAAAACATGTGGTAAAGGCGTTTGCATAGAACCATAAACCCATGGAAAAACTGGCTGGGATTGTGCATTCCATTCGAAAAAGTGCATTAAGAGTCTTCATTTGGGCTCTGTCATGGATCCCGGGGGAAGCGCCGACACTGCCTGTTAAGGTTTCTCCTCTCATGTGCCCTTTGATGTCACTCATCTGGCTTGGCTGTGTCAGTGCTCTGCCAAAAGGCCAGAGGCAGCTTTTCCATCATAATGTCAAAGGCTATGGGGCTATAGGGCTGAACACATGCTTTGGAATGATGTTTATTTGACTTGATTTTTTAACGCGTTTTCCTGCAGGACCCCCTTGATACACAGCTTCTCTCTCTCTGTCAGTGACCCAAGGTGTTCGCTGGCTGAGGTTGGGGAATTCCAGGCTTCGGGGCACAATATTTCTTTTGCTTAGAAGAGTGTTTCCCAATCCGGTCCTCGGGGACCCACAGATATCCAGGTTTTTGCTCCCTAACAGCTGCTGGCAGGGAGCAAAAATGTGGCCCGTCTGCAGGGACCCCGAGGACCAAGTTGGGGAACATTGGCTTAGAATTAACCATTTAAATGGTTTGTGTGTATAAATAAAGTCTTTTTATTCATTTTTTTCAAACTGCTGATTATATATTAAGCTCCACCCACCTAAGGCTCTGTACTGGATAAGTGAATATTTTTAAAATAAAAAACCACATTACTTTAAAAACATTCACATATATCCACAAACTCCAGACTCCAGACTGACCCTCCGCCAGGTGGATAATTGGTTATGGAAAATGTTTAAAATTAATTATACAGGTGTTTAATGGTTTATAAACAAATTAGGTCTCTAGAATGTTATTGGCCTCAAAGACCTTGACTATAAAATCCGTATATATTTTTTAAGTCGTCTAAATGTATACTTGTCATATTGGTTTTTGTTAAGGATGTAATATCTATGATGTACTTGTTAAAGTAAACTGATTATTGTACTAAGACGAGGTAAACTTAGAGGTGGCCACCTGTATTGGTGTTCCTAGCGACTGTAAAGTATCATTTAGAACATTTCGATGGAAGAACCTTATTCTGTGATTTTGTCGTTTATCTGCCGTTTTCGCTGTGGATTCTGGCTGGCTGGCTGATGCTGCCCTCTACTGGTGACACATAGCCACTACTCAGAAAGTCTCGCGCGACGTATATTACTACGACTGTTTTAAGTGATAATACGCAAACTACGTTAGCTTTGACATTTGTCTGTGTCAGTTTGGCTGTAGAACGATGTGTAAACAAAGATTAATCGAGACATTATAGAATACGCATATTCCGCTGTTGTAATTTCATAACATTCATAATGTTAAAGTATTGTTATAGTAATTTTTTTGTCAAGTACAATATGATTCTTTGGTATTGGACAGATCAGTTAACGTTTAATGTAAATATCTATTCGTTTGAAAACCCACAAAACTGCTAAGCTTTACCTGTAAAATATTACATTCCACTCAGTACGTATATATATATGTTCCTTGTTGTCACTGAATATTAATATATATGATGTTGTAGTTTATTTTAGATAAATTCTCAGTAAGTAAATCGACTACTTAAAATCCAATAAAAGGCACAATTCTTAAAATTATCCCCCGCTTCCCTGTGTGAATTAAGACATCGCCGAACCTTTAATCACCTCGCTTCCATTGTGACAGCCTGATCACCATAAACTCCCCTCCCGGCACGTGTAAATGAGGAAGTCGGAATCGTCTGCCGGCCAATAATATTGAGCGGAACTTAAACCCCGCCCCCCGGCAGCCATATGACAGCGGAAGTCACGTGATATAGGTGATCCTCTAATCGCATCATACGTCACAGCTATGTTATTTCCTGGTTTTCTGTTGTGTGTGTGTAGGAGAGGATTCTCGGAGTCGGCTCCTTTGTGTGTGTGTCACTACTTTTCAGACAAGCGATTGCCAGTGTTTTCGTTTTTTTTCGTAACGATGAATCGTATTTTTGGTCGGGGTAAACCTAAAGGACCGCCACCAAACCTGACAGACTGCATAGGAAGTGTAAGTAGCTGGGAAGCTGGCTGTGAACATTATTTAGGCAGACAAAACAGTCGCATCAGACTTTGCGTGACTGATGTTTAATACCACGCAGCCGGCTTTGATTTTCCTCATCCCCAGCTCAACTACTGGGCTTCGATAAAACGTCGCCGGTGTTGTCACCATTACACGTGTCTCCTTTTTATATGTAGCTGATTATGATGTATGATGACATTATGATCTTTCTGGCTGTCCTTTGTTTCCCTGCTACTGGGGTATGAGAGAACGCGTTGCTCCTCTCTTATGTGAATATGGTGAAACAGCTGACACGGATCACAAAATCGAAATACCGGAACTTAACTAATGAAGTTTGTTGAATAATCGTTCCGACCGATGTTAGGTAACCGAGCAGCTCGATACTGACTGTAACCTTAAGCAAACCTGTATAACCGGTTTGCTTCACCCATGCGGGAAAAAATGCATACGCTTGTAAAAGTTATGTGCTTCAGACTAACGCACCGTCGCAATTGTTCGTTGCTTTGTACTGAGGTTGATAAATCTTCCGATGACGAGCTTTTAGCTCGTTGGAAATGTATATAAAACATCGTTCCGTGAAAGAATTTCCCGTTAACTCCGTCTAGCAAAAATGTAGAAGACTCGTAGACCTGCTATCTTAAAATTTAACTCGTAACAATCTCTTACCTACTTGGTAAAATGTGTGTGTGCTCCTGAACTATCCGAAGTGTCTCCTTTTATAATGATTATAAACCCCTTTTCGTCACGGCTGCTTCTGCTGGCTATAGGTGGATTCGCGCGCCGAGTCAATTGATAAGAAAATCTCGAGGCTGGACGCCGAGCTCTTCAAGTACAAGGAGCAGATGAAGAAGATGCGAGACGGGCCTGCTAAGGTAAAGCCACTTGGGGTGGAATTAGTCTGCTGCTACTGAACTGGTGCACCCACAGCGCCACCATGTGGCCAGGTAGCTCCACTGCGCTGTCACATTCTACATAGTGTTTCTCAGTGTCCCGATAACGGGGTGTCTGGCGTTTTCCAGAACATGGTGAAGCAGAAAGCCTTGAGGGTCCTGAAGCAGAAGAGGATGTGAGTGCCTCTCATGTATCAGATGGATCTTGATGTTACAAAATTGATGCCATTTAAACACATCTGACTCCTGGTGTGTAGGAGAGTTGACGTTTTTGTCTGTAATCAACCAGACTGTGGTCACAATGTGCTGTATAGTAGTTTTATTCTTTAATATTAGGTTGTTGAAGTGTTGAAACTGGCATGTTTGTTTGAGTGCATAAAGTGAACCAATATCAGAACTCATTTTTAGTTGTAACACAAAGGTTTTTATTGGATTTTTAAAAACATTTGTGCAGGTATGAAGGCCAGAGAGACAACCTGACCCAGCAATCATTTAACATGGAGCAGGCGAGCTACACCATTCAGACGCTAAAGGACACAAAAACAACAGTAAGTCCTGTGCAGCATTCACGATGGTAGCCATACTTATTGATTTATGCATGTCAGAAAACAAGTGGTCTTGTATGCAACTACTAATAATACTGCTAAACACAAATAAGCTATGTAAACAAAATAAAATCTTTACCGATGTTCCTACTGTGCCTCCCTTCAGGTGGAGGCCATGAAAATTGGAGCCAAGGAAATGAAGAAGGCTTATAAGAAAGTGAAAATTGATCAGATTGAGGTGGGCTGTCATTTCCGCTTCACGTTAATGCCAGGAGCTGGGAGGGAGCAAAAATGTGTACTGTCTGCAGTTCCCCAAGGACCGGATTGAGAAACAGTGGTCTAGAGCAGTGCTTCCCAATCTGGTCTCTGGGGACCAGTAGACGGTCCACATTTTTGCTCGCTCCCAGTTCCTTGCAGACAGTAGAGAGCTGGGAGGGAGCAAAACATGTACTGTCTGCAGTTCCCTGAGGACCGGAATGGGGAAACACTGGTCTAGAGTCTTGTTTGGCCATCACCATCGCCGCTTAGATTTTCTCGCCCTCCTTTTGCAGGACCTGCAGGACCAGTTGGAGGACATGATGGAGGATGCCAACGAGGTGCAGGAGGCTCTGAGCCGCAGCTATGGAACGCCGGAGATTGATGAGGACGACCTGGCAGCCGGTGAGTGGGAGAGGATGCCGGACACGGGGCCTCGGCGACAATCAATGTTTCTAAATAATTTTCAGGATTTATTCCTGATGGGGTGGGCTGCATGAAGTTAGGTATTCATGCCAATCTCCATCTACGACTTCTGTGCCGCATGTGGTTGAGTTCAACCCTCCCTCCAGAACTGGATGCGCTGGGAGATGATCTGCTGATGGATGAAGACAGCTCCTACCTGGATGAAACTGCGTCTGCACCTGCCATTCCAGAGGGAATGCCCAGCAAGGACAAGACTAACAAGGTGCGGCCTTTACTCGTCTGTCCCACCTGTGATTTGCACTCAGAATCGGACCCTTGGTGTGTATGGTGATCAGTGGTAGTCAGTCTCAGTTCTGTTACTAATTATATCCCTTTCATCTGAAAGCCATTAGTACAACTACGGCTGGTTGATGAAGCAGTTACCACTACATGCTATAGTTGCCATGTTTCACACATGACTGGCAGGTGGCGGTGTTGATCAATTAATGATAGCACGGCTACTCCCTACCTAAATATTTACTGCAAGGTTACAGCTATATACTCTATGAGGATGTTGCGTGAATGTGCTAAGTGCATAAATATGGTGATTGTGAGACTGTGGCTGCTTTTGAGCCTGATTATGACATGATATTTATTTTGCTGTCACAGGACGGTGTTCTCGTGGACGAGTTTGGCCTGCCTCAGATTCCTGCTACTTAGAAGCCAAATGGTGACTTCAGAATGCTTTATATGTAAAATAGCTTTTATATATATCTCCATAGAAGCAGGGTGGTCTATAAGCACAATGGTCAGCACTGACCGGTTTGTTGGATTTTGTCAGGTTTTTTTAATCTTTTTATACATCATGCAGGTTTGTGGCATCATCTCTGGCCTGTTTATTAAATTTTGGGATCGTAACACTTGAACTGACACATCTGGCTTTATTACGGTTCTGTACTATATTACAATCTAAATGCTGAAACTCCTTGCAATTTGCCACTTTTATGTACCATAACACAATGGCTGCTGCAAAAAATAAATATACATTTAAAATACTGCTTTTGTGTTAAACTATGACTTAGACTGAAATATTTACATCCAGTATTTTGTTGATTATTGTATTAAAATGCTACACAGAGCTTGAAAGAGCACAGTGCACTCACTCATACAGCTGGATAATTTAATGGAAGCAATTCAGGTTAAGTTCAAAGTTCAAGGAAACGACAGTGATTCTCCAAACCTCTTCTCTTAATGACTCAGGACCAGGCAGTCATGCCCTATGAGATCTGTTGTATTATTCAAAGGTACAAGAGCAAACTGTCTGCTGACCCTTCACTTTTACTTATTTTGCGATTTAAACATTTACTATTTGCATTCCAGAACCCTTATTTAAATGTGTACTTATGGTTGGGAAAATTACCCACCTTGGTTTTTGTAGGTATAAATAACTGGGTCATCTTCATGTCTGAGTACAAGCTTGTAATTTTTATAAGCAAATGACAGAAGGATTTAAATGACTGAATTATTCACACATGCTGTGATACAAAGGTGATGTTCCACAAGTAGCCAAAAAGCCAGCAGCAGTTGTTCCAAATTATTCCATAAAGCCAGCAATTAAAATCTTAACTAGGGATGAAAGCAAAACCTTATCCCCTAAAAGCCCCAAATTACTCACCATGCGAATGAAACTCAGTGAAAGAACAGAGGACAGAATCTTGTAATTAAACCTCAGACTTCAAGATTCTTTTTAAAACTAAGAAAAAAATAAAATTACCATTTAGATACTAATCCAAAGCTTCATTCATGAAGGTCTTCTGGGCCGTTTCAGAAAGCAGAATTTCCTGCTTGGCCAGAATTTGCCATATCTAAGGTACCCAAGTTTAAATGGACTTTATCTTCATTCACCTAAATTGAGCCCAGACTACCTTAAATCTGACACACTATCTGGCTAAGCAAGAAATGCTGCTTTCTAATCAAGAGCTGGGGCCCGTTTCAATATCCCATATTAAAGCGTCTTTTGACATGGGTCAGCATTCTGTGAAGGCATCTAGGTAAATTAGTCAGTTCCCTAATGAACACATGGTGGCGCTCAAACACCCATAGCCATGCGTTGTGTGAACACCATGGCAACCACATTTCAAACCACCTGGGTGGTAGGGAACAAATGACATTAGCTGCCAGAACTTTATTTTCAAAATGTTTAATTAAAAAAACGTTGAAGTCCAGCTAGCCCAGGCCATGTGATTGACAAAATTCAACAGGTTTTATTTCTTACAGTTTGAGTTCTTATTTTACACAATAATACACACCATTCTGATGCTACGGATGGCGGTCAGCCATCAATGTCACACATGTGCGTGGAATCTGAAACTGAACTAATGGGCGTTCAGAGATACAGCAAACACCTTCAAATGGTCTTTCAAAGCTAAGGAATGGAGATGTTCTACCCAGGTACGCGTGAGATGAGATGTTTGCGTGTTGCTTGCTGCAGCATCCCAACCTAGTCGTCCTTGTCCTTGGCTCCGTGCTTCAGGATGCGTGTGAATTCCATGTAGTTGAAGTTCCCTTTCTTATCAATGGGTGCCTCCCTGAAGAGCTCATCCACTTCCTCGTCCGTGAACCGGTCGCCCATGGTCGTCAGAAGCTCTCTTAGATAGTCCTCCTGGATGAAACCTGGGAAGAGGAGGAGAGGTCTGGGATGATGTGCGTTTTGACAGGTTCTATAGATACTTTAGACCATGTTACATGACACTGTCTATAATTTTACATATCTGGGGCACCAAGGCAAGCAAACCATCAAATAATCATCAGAATTTTGCACAAAACAACAGCAGAACAAGTAACTGCATACCATGCAATTGGAGAGTGTTGAATTATTTACAAAATCCAGTGATTTCTTTGGGCAGAACAACAAGAATTTCTGTCTACTGTCTATTGTACAAGTGCATTGTATAACTGTATATTGCATTGTCTATTGTATAAGCCTATTGTAATCAAATATAAAATAGTGGCCAAAATTGTGGAAACACCCAGCGTTTTTGGCATTACGCTTTAAAAATTACTACACGAATATTGGCAGTAATGTTTATAAAGAATTAAAGAATGTTACACATATCATACACTGGATGATTAAATAGGTAACTGGAGTAACTGGAATGAAGTTCTGCAACCTCTAAAAACTGGATGTGTTTCCACAATTTTGGCCACTAGTGTAAGTAAAGACAAGCTGCAACAGGCTCTCATGTTTGCTCATCTGAAAGTTCATCAGGTCACCAATTTAAAAACTACTTAAAGACGGAGGATTTCTCACCTGTCCCCTCTTCGTCAAAGCAGGCGAATGCGTTCCTAATGACGTCCTCAGGGTCTGTGCCGTTGAGCTTCTCGCCGAACATGGTAAGGAACATGGTAAAGTTGATGGGTCCAGGGGCCTCGTTCATCATGGCCTCCAGATACTCATCAGTCGGGTTCTTCCCTAGACCCCAACATTGGGGGTAAACACACATAAACACACATAAACACACATAAACACACATAAACACACATAAACACACATGAAAAAATCTTCGAATTTTCTTCAGAAAAAAGAAATCCAGAGTAAAGTCTGCATCTCCCTAAAAAGAGACTGAGTTTTGATATTTACAATGTTGGCCATAAGAAAAGATTAGATTATCTGAAGTGGGGGATTCAAACACTTGTACAAGCTCCGATAAAGAGCAGCCCGGATTTGTACATGGGTGGCTGGATCTGCGGTATTTTTTCCTGCCCCAGTAGATTATAGGCTGACAGAACCTTGCTCAGAAACACTGAAATACAGCGGTAAGAGACTGAAGCATCTGCCCCTGCTGGCCAAATGAATAACAGTAATGACAGTAGTTTATAAAGCTGCCCCTGGCTCACCCAGTGAGGCCAACATGTCGTGCAGGTCCTCCTTGTCGATGAAACCATCCCTGTTCTGGTCGATCATGTTAAAGGCCTCCTTGAATTCCTGGATCTGGGACTGGTCGAACATGGCGAAGACGTTGGAGGTAGCGCGCTGGGGGCGCTTCTTGGTGGTCTTTCCCTTGGCCCGTTTGCTCGACATGTTGCCCGCTGGTCTTTAACTCGAGTCTGGCGAAAACTGAGGCGTTGTGCCAAGAGTTACTATGTCATGCCCCTTAGGATCTGAGAAACTGCAGCGGCATTAAATCAGCATGAAGTGATAATCGATAAGGCAACGAGAAGTGACAATCAGTCAAGAAATTGATTATTTAGACAGACAAAAATATAAACTAGTCTACGGTGCCCTCTTAGGCCATCAATCATAACTTGTTACGCTATTCTATTTATATAAGGCTGGCAGATAACTACGATTACATTAGTACGTAGAAACAATGTTAGATACAAATTTATATTACCGGGTCTACAATTTCTTTCATGTCCATTAGGCTAGCGTTAGAAATTGATATACTATATGCAACACTATAAGGTAATTCTTTACAATTTATCTTGCACAACGAATGCAATCGCCTCTGGATCCTATAAACCACATATTTACCAGACTACCTGCCCTGCCGGACACATGGGGCTTCGGCCCCCCGTGATTAATGTTTAAAAATAGTACCGTTTAAAAAACTGCGACACGGAAAAATACGTGCAGATTTGATCACACTGCATACTAACCATTTACTAAGTGCCCATCACTTGCCAACTACAAACAAACTCCCAGACAGCAGACGGTTGTTTTTAATGGGATATTTGGCTTCTTTCTGCTGGGCCTAAACATCGCTCTATTCGGACTTCACAAACTAGCTATAGCTACAATAAATAGTGCAATTAGCGTACACATCCAAGGCAGCACCGCGATTGCCCGACTTTACGTCTCCGGAGATCGCTACTGTTATTAATAACAGGACAGTAAAAACGAAAGCAAAACGTACCTTGCGCTCACCGTCAACCCAAACCCGAAAAAGAGGCTGCGCTACTGGCGTAAGCTCCACCCCTACGCCACGACTTCCTAATAACCGTACGGCGGTTCGCTGGAGGGGATGGGATGTACCATCACACCAACATGGGGGTGCCAATACATCAGACGTATGCACATTTACCAGACGTTGGGTTTAGTTGGTAGATTGTGCGTAGTAGTGCTGGGTTGTCGAACGATGCTGCTGTACTGTCTCTGGATATAGTGATGCCCTGGCCGCCGGACTAAAATCCGTAATCTTACCAATCTACCAATATACGAAGTCATTTTAAATAGTTAACAAAGTTTATTTTTAGTGGTGGCAAACATAATAGTGTGTTGAACCAGTTTAGTGACGTAGGGTATTGGCAATATGTTACAAGGGTATCCTAGGTCTGTTTGGTTACAAATTGAGGAGCCAGAGCGTAAATGAGCCATCACCAAAATCATACACCAAGGTGTAATCCTCTTTTTCACCACTAGAGAGCCCCCTTCAGAATACTGTTACGTCGGCTGTGAGGAATGGAAAGCAGGTGGGGTTCCAGCCTGGGCTTGACGTTATTTCTGAGACAGCAGCCTGAAGCCTGGACTGAGCTGAGATAAAATGAAAGGGATGTCACTCCAAACCTGAGCCAGGATGGCAGCAATTAGCTATGTGCTAAAGGTTACAGCAACTGAAGAATCCACAGGTGGTTTATCAGTTGAAGACTTGATGCCTAACTGTTCAAATTGCTGGAAAGCATTGCTACACATGGGCTACCTCTCTGCACATGGACTAAGCATTTAATCAGTACATGTAGCCATCCATCTTCCCACCACTTATCCTGGTCAGTCTCATGGGGTTGGGGTGTCTACCCCAGGCGGCAGAGGGCATAAGGCTAGATGGGATGTCAGACACTCCTCATTTTCAATCCCCCAAACTTGCAGTGGTGACACAACAGTGCTGCGGGTCCCGAGTCTGCACAGCAAAAATGAGGCGATAGACAGTCAACGTGCAGGGTGGCTCCCAGCCCCCGTGTATCTCCTGCACGGCTGCAAGCTGCCTTGTACACACATAGAACATTTAAATGTCAGAACACACGCCACCTCCGCAAATTGAATTCATGACAAGCCGCATTATTATTGATATCGCTAAATTTAGCGGCTCGAGGCGCTGAAACCCGACGCCAGGCGCAGGGAGAGTGCGCAGGCGGCGGCTGGGGACGGAGCCGCACCGCGAAGGCTTCCCCGTATCAGCAGTAACGTCTCTTCTGAAATGAGGTCGCTGGCATCGCGACTGAACCATGACTGATATTTTACCGTCACGCAAGCATCCGGAAAGTAAAGCGGGGAATGTGTTACATTTACACCTTAAAATTAGTGTTCTGACCATCCACCCATATTCCATTCTCCAGTACACCTTTATTTGGATTATCATGAAAGTGTCTTTACAGGCGGTAAGCGATGTGCAAAGATGCCTATGTACACGCGCATTTTATTTTTGTTATTATTATTATTATTATTATTTATCGATTATCGATGGTAGGGTGATAATAGATTTGTGGAATAATAGATAACATCTCTCATGCCGCAAAAGAAGGTATTTTACTTTGAAACACTTGTGGCCTGACTGTAACCCAGATTTTCCCCACTGTAAATGCGAAAGGAAGGGTTACAGTTTCCCTCCGTGGCTATATTTAACAGCCTCCCTGGCCATAAAAGGTCGTGACTGTGCCGCTGCATTCTGCCGACTGGCCGTATTATTTTCGCCTGGCAGAGCGCTGCCCCCGGCCGCCGCTCCGCACCCTGATCTGCCGCTTTGCCTGGATTTTAGTTCGCTTAGCTGTTTCTTTTTTGGGTTTTAAAGTGACTTATTTTTACTAATCGGTAGCGTGCTTTGGTAAGTAACCATGCAATGAGTTAAAGAACTCCCTCTAAAACGCACTTTCGCAATTAGAAAGCCACATGGTTCTTTTCCCGTTATAACTATTGAAATTAGATGATATGTTAATTAATGAATTAATACTTGCATTAATTGCATGTTCATTGGAGTGATTAGGCTACGTATATACCGCTTAAACTTGTGCAGTATAATCTTTAACTGGATATTTGACATGGAAGACAGTACATGGGCTATATAAAAACTTTATTAATTAATCGTAAAGACACAAATAGGTGATGTTGACGCTTTGCTATTACACCATTAACATTGGCTATATCTTCATATATTACTGAGCATCAGCAGACATATTTCTAGTAATTTTAAAAGTGTTAGTGCGGCTTGGAATGCCATAATGTCTACACTGTAAATCTTACTTGGCATTAATCTTTTAAATAGTCAAACTCAGAAAAAAAGCTTATTTTGATATTTTGGCACAAAGCTGTAGGTTTTTTTTGGTGAGTTGTGGTTTGCTTGTTTTATTTGTCCATATTAAGTTAAGATTTTCAGAGTGCATACTTTTGTGTTACAATAATCACTGATACAACAGCAGCACATGTCTGATATAGGAACTGATGGAATTCAGGTTAATGTTTTTGTTGAATTAGCTTAACCGATATTTGTAGTTAATTTTGGATTCTGACGGACCTTGAGGGGGAATTTCCCTGTTTTCAAATCATGATGCACAAATTTGTAGGTCATAATTGAAAATATCAGGTTTTTTTTCCTTTCACAATAATGGGATCATTAGGATAGCAAAGGTGTCCTCTGAGAACACCTTCATGAAGTGTGACTGTGAATCAGCTGATGGCCAGCTGGTCATTCCTCCATGCTCTAGGTCAGCCATGTTGGTAAATCATGAAATCATGCTGTTCAGTGGTCAGTATGCAGTTAGCGTTGGACGTGCTACAGGGGCCTTTAAAGTCTTTGGCTTCACGTGATTTTGAGGGAATGCGGGAATCACGTAAAATAGCATTAGGAATAACAATATTTGGAACAATTGAAAATGACAGACATATTCAGTGCTTTGAATAGAGAAAATATTAGAGAAAAATTTGTCTAATATCTTTAGATGAAAAGTGAGCCAGTTATTAATATATTTTCTGATTGGAATATTATTAAGTCTGTTTATTATGAATGGTTACCACAGGTCAAGCTATATTGTGTGTGTGTGTGTGTGTGTATGTGTGTGTGTGTGTATATGTATGTATGTATCATAATGTTATATGATCATGTAACAGTGATTTACTATTAACTCCTTAAAATATAATGAATTTTCGAAAATGTTTTTTCACTCAAGAGATAATAGAAAAACATGGTCATAGAAAAAAATCACTGTAGTCCAAGATTTTTAAACTTGATTGGAATTCAACTGCGACATGTCAAACTGTTAAGCAGACCTGCAGCTTCATCAGTGAATCACAGAAAATATCAAAGTAAATTGTATACAAATAATACACTTCCATGGTCATTGTAGCTTATGGCAATTTCTACTTTTACTAAACCTTGTAATGCAGTAACTAATAGCTGGAACTAACACTAAAATATATTTTTTTTAATAATCAGTTACTCTAAACCCTGCTACTGAAAGAATTGTAATAGTTATTAATTTATAATTAGTAGTTAATTATAAAACTAACAGCTGAAACAAAGTGACTTCGTTAATAAATCCTGTTATTATTTTGAACCGTGGCTAAGGACAGAAACTTGGAGTTCGGATCTCACTTGGAGCCATACAGGATGTCAGAGTCCATGTCATCCCACATGGAGGCGCGGAAGCGCCATGAGCACCAATACCACAGCACCACGTCGGTGTCGGCCGCCGTTAGCAAGGTCCAACAAACCAGCACACGTTCTACTAGTGTCAGCACCAGTAGACACAGCCGCAAAGGGTAAGAAATGAAATGACAGGAGTCCAAGGATGGAACCATGATGCACTTCAGTTGTAATTTGAGCTTGGCCTCTCCCAACACTTCTCTGGATGATGGAAATATCTTAGAGCAGCATAAAGCAGTTTGGAGAAAAGATATACTCCTTCAAAACAGCTTCACACTCTTTGTTACTGTTCTGAATACTTTCGGGTAGCTAAGCAGTGTATTTATGAGCAGCTTGATTGACCTTTTACTGTAGTTTTGTGTACCTCACACATCTGTAATACAAATGGTTCAACAGAAACAGGAAGCAGTACATATGGGGGGGGGGGTTTGCAAATGGTGGGGAGAATGGGAGATCAAGTTGAGCTGGTCAAAATGTTAGATTTAGACCCCAATGTCCTGGCTAATATTGCCCACTGTGGCCCTTTCAAATCTGGCCTCCTAATCATCCCCTATATCAAAATTGGTGGATTCTCTCTTGCCCCTTCACCACCTTAGCTACTGTGTGGTGAGCGTTCTGGTGCAGGATGGCTGCCGTCGCATCATCCAGGTGGGAGCTGCACAGCGGTGGTGGTTGAAGTGGCTCCCTATTGGCACTTTAAAAAGCGCTTTGGGTGTCTTGAAAAGCGCTATATAAATGTAACATTCATTCATTCATTTAGAATTGTGACATTTTTCTAAATAGACGCATGCAGTGAAATTGTGATGCTCAATTGATAAAAAACCTTAGCCAAAACACAACGCTGTAGTGAACTGGGACTGGATTAGAGCTTTTAGATTTTCTTAGAGATTTTGTTCTGTTGACCATTTGGCAAAGACACTTATATTAGTGATAAGAAAAATAACCAGTAGAGAATAATTTGGCATGGATTTGTGCCAGAGGTGCTGGATGTGAGAACTCTGTCATTTCAGTGTGGTAAGTTTTGTGTGTTACGTCCTGCCTGTCATGTCCACCTGACCCTCCTGTCTCCTCCCTCACGTGACCCTGATGAGCCACGCCTGTTGCTTGTTGCCCCTCGTTAGTCTTTGTATATAAGTCCCTGTTTATCTCGTCAGCCCCATTCTGGTCATTAACGTCACTCCTCCTGGTTCCTGTGCCCTCTCCTGTACCAGTTTTACCGTCTTTGATCCCTCACAGTTTTGTTTGCTTTCCAGTCCTTGTTTAGTTTAGATTCAATAAAGCCCCTATTTGTTCACCAAAATGCCTGCCCTCGACTTCTTTGTCCCGCAAGTTATGACATTGTGCAGTGTTTTGCAATAAGTTTGATGCTGGAGGTCAGTTAATCAACTGACCAGCTTTTAGCCTCATACTCTTAGCATTATGGAAATTAACAGTTCCTGCTCAGGTGATATTAACATCCTCAAAGTAGCATTATTCTTTGTGATTTACAAGAGTGAAAGCCGACGTTATCAGGCTTAGTAAAAGACTTTAAGATTTAACATATTAGTACTTAAATGTTAATATAAAAAGGTGTTTTTCCATCCTGCTGTCTTCCTATTTGCTGAGGTATACAAATAGTCCCATAATTAAGTAGCAGGACATCACATCCTTAAATGTCTGTGGAGTTTGGGGATGTAAAAAAAAATTCTCTGTGTGGAAAATGCACGTTCTCCTAATGTTCATGTTTTGTAATGTGATTGTAATCGTAATTGTAATCTTGATTCCAGCTATGTGTCCTATGCTTCCTGGGATAGACTCCAGCGAACCCTGTATTGTTATGGAGAAATGGATGGAGGATTCATTACATTTCAGAAATGTTATTATGAAAGATGTATTCCTGATTGATTCTGTGTAACAAAGAAATGAGAAATCTGTTTCTGATTGGCCTGTGTGTCGTGTCGGAAACCAGGAAGTAGTTGACTTGGGTTTCCACAAAAGGAGGTTGTATTTGAGAGGGCAAACACATGAACAGACACTAACACCGTGACTAGCAACAGTGACTGAGCTAGGGAAGTTGGCAAGGGTAGGAAAATATATACACAGACAACAGGTAGTACACGAGGGGCAGGTGTGGACCATAATAATTGACTAATCACAAGGGGTGAGAACAGCTGGGGTAAATGCATACGAGAGGGGACAGGATGGTTAGCAGTGACATCTGCTGGCCAAACAATAACAGGCCGAGGCCAACGGAGGCAGATTATGACACCGTGACCCTGAATAGGACAAGAGGTTACAGAAAATGGATGTTTCTTATTGGATGCCCAGTTTATTAGTGAAATTGACTATACTATGTTCTGTCATATACCTGCTTGTTTTGTCATTACATGTAATTGGGACTTTCACATTTACCAGCCAGTACAGGTGTGCCTTTATATTAATGAGAAGCTGTATTCAGGCAGTGCCCAGGTTACGAATGAGATCTGTTCCGTAAATCTGTTCTTCAGTTGAATTTGTAGGTAAGCCAGCGAAATAATAATACATTATATAATATTAATAGTAATTGTAAAGTAATAATAAAAGTAACTATCTACAGTACTGTACTGTACTTTGAACTGACAAATCGCTGAAGTCATGCAATGCTTACAGAAGCGTCACAAAGTAGTGTTTGCATTTATTTTTATGAGCCATTGTATTTAACCCGAGTTTTTAATATCGTAGGCCTTATGGTGGTCCGCTCGTGAGCACGAGTCGTCCATAAGTCCGATGTTCTTAACTCGGTGACTGCCTGTATATGATAGCTGCTGTGTGAATGATAGATTCTGTTGGTTTTTGTCCAGGATCAGGTAAGTCTACTGTTAGTGTCTGTCTGAAACCAAGAGAGTCTGTGGCACACCCCAGGTTGATTCTGATATAGTTTTTAAAGGTCTTCAACTCAAATGTAGCTCCTACATTTGTATAAACAGCCAGGTGCCAAGCTGTAGGTTGATAATTTATCTTTGTTTTGATGCCACAGTGTTAAGACAACTGTACAGTCAGTCAAGGAGCTTGACGAGGCCGACCTAAGCTTACTCTCTAAAAGGTCAAAGAAAACCTACCTGGCAATGGACAAGGAGAATGAAATCATCGGCTATGTTGTACCGATCTTCAGAAGCAGGTATGAGGATAATATCTGGAAGTGCTCTGGGAAGATGTTTTTTTTTGTAAACTGTGTAGGAATAAATGCCTGGAAGCATTTCCAGTGATAACAGTGAAATCTAATGAGGGGTTTGCCAAGTATAATGAGAATTATGATGGTGATGATTATGAGGACTGTGCTGCTGGTAATAGATTGTGTGTATTGCCATGGCTTTTCGGGAAGAAGAATTTGATAATGAATGGTAGTGAGAAACGTAGACTTGTCTCCAGCCAAGGGTTTGCCAGAGAGCTTCTGGAGTCCCAGGAGGAGGAGAGGAAGGAGGAAAGCATTGGCTATGTGGCCCTAAGGAACCTTTTTAGCCGGGAGACCACAGACATTCAACGTGTGGAGAAGAAAACCAGGGAGATGACGTTGAGGGAATCTGCTGATCGCATTCATCTAGTGAGAAAGGTAAATGCTACAAACCACTGAATACTGTGCCTGTAGGTTAGGGTTAGGTTAGGGTTAGGGTTAGGTTAGGGTTAGCATTGTGCTAAACCAGGTTCAAATTAGGTTCAAATGCCAGAGAGCATATAGTAACTATAGCCTTTCAGTCTGCAGTAAGTTCTCTGGATAACAGCATCGATTGAACGCGCAACTTCATTTGTCTGACTAATGCTTGTGTCTAAAACTATTTGTAAGACAGTTTTGCACCGTTATCATTTTGTACCATTTACTGGAACTGGTAGTAAGTACATATACCTTTGTCGAGTTTAAACCTGCAACATTTTGATTGCCAACATGTCAATGGTGAGGTGGAATAGTTCAAATTTTGATGTCCCTTTACTGTCAGGATCAACATTATTTGTTGGTGAGAATCACGACTGAAGGTGTTTATGACTAATGCCTGCGCATGAAATTCTCTTACTTCAGGTTTTCAGTAATGACTGGCAAAAGATATGTGGTTCCCCCTTTTGCCTTTACTAACATCCAAGTTTTTTCTCCTCAGATGCACGAGAGGGAGGAGTTCCAGAAGAAGATGAACGCAGACAGCCTGACACACCCCCCGGAGTTTGTAGTCAAGCCACGTTCCCACACGGTCTGGGAAAAGCAGACAGTCACTCTGCACTGCACCGTCGCTGGCTGGCCAAAGCCACGGGTTGCCTGGTAGGTCTGTGTATGCCATCATGCCAGTGCCGTCTGGTCTCTATGTGTTTGGGGGTGAGGCCATGGTCTGATTTATGGGGCCTAGTCATAAGTCGCAGTGTGGTATGATGTATGATGCTGTATATGCTTACCCTGTCCGGGTTCTTCTACTTCCTGTTGTCATGGGTAACACTTCCTGTTCACTTTCAGGTACAAGAACAATGTTTGCATCGATGCAAAGGCACACCCTGAGAAGTATTCAACTGAGAGCAGCTACAACATGCACTCCCTGGAGATTAAAAGGTATGCAGGTTATCACAAAACTCACCTCACCTTGGTGGATAATGCAATAATAAAGAAGAAACTATTACAAGAAATAACACTGACAGGAAGTGCATATGGAGCTGACAGGAAGTGCATATGGAGCTGACAGGAAGTGCATATGGAACTGACAGGAAGTGCATGTCTCCTTCGTGTTCCAGCTGCACCTTTGAGGACACAGCCCAGTACCGCATCTCAGCAATGAACGTGAAAGGGGAGAGTTCTGCCATCTCCACTGTGGTGGTAAAAAGTAGGTTATTGCCTTCCCAAGATCTCTCTTGCTTACAGCGTTCCTGTGAGTGTGTTCTTATTAATCCCCTTGGTCTGTGTGAGACATGACTAGTATATGCTGTTCACTCCTGACACTGAATGGGATTCTAGACCTCTGACCTCCATAGTTATTTAAAAGCAAGCTGTTATTTTTGTTTCAAAGCCGTTCATGCCTGAGCGCCACGTACTAAGCACTGGTTTGGGCTTTATATCTATCTGGATATATATGTATGTATTTTTCATATTTTTACCTTCTGAGAGTGCCTCTTAGGATGAGCTTCCATATTTAGTATGTTTTATGTTCCTCAGTAAATTATTAAAAAGGCTACAGGTAAAACTCCATATATAACAAAGAGCTTATTTATAATGATAATAGACTTATTTAAGGAAAAGCTGAAGAGACTGTGTGATCATCCATTTTCCCAGCATTAGTTTTGGTTTGTGCATATGCTGCTGACATGCCAGGAATAATACATCTCCTTTGTTTATCTTACATGCAGGGTTCCTGGAAGGCGAGGACCTTGCCCGAAAGCCCCGTGAGATACAGAATCACCTTCTACTTTGTACACATCATAAACGTCCTAGAAGTGCAAACTCACTGGGTTTTGCTTTCAGATTGTACCCGGAATGAAATATTCATTTTTTTTAGAGGAATTGGCATGAGATTGATGGTGATTCCCCAGATGCTCCAATGACAGTCATCTGTTAATTTATTTGCATGTATCTGTGCCCTGATGATTTGAAAAGTCTCTGGGTGAGAGAGTAGACTGAATGCATACATCATGTTTATGCATGAAGGGGAGGTACAGATTTGCACTGTCACGTTAATGAATGATGGAGGTACAGAGCAGCACATCTTCATGGCTTAAATTCTAAATGTGTCTGCTATTGCTCTCCAGATGGTTTCTGCTCTGAATATGGAGTGACCTTCCGCACTCACATCATGGATAAGTTCTCCGTATCTTTTGGCCGTGAGCGAGAGACCCTCAGTATCGGCTGTACAGTGATCATCTTCCCCCAGGTGAAGCGCTACCAGCCTGACATTCTTTGGTACCGCAACGGTGAGTAGCCAATTGCCTGTGTGTTTGTGTATGAGGGTGTACATACCGTGTGTAAGTGCTGGAAGACTGTATGTGTGTATTTTTGTCTGTGCATTTCATATTGTCTGCCTCCATTTGTCCCACGTGTTGCAGCCACTCTACTGCAGCCTTCACGTTGGGCGCAGATGCACTGGAGTGGAGAACGTGCCACGCTGACCCTCAAACACCTCAACAAGGAGGACGAGGGCCTCTACACACTGCGCGTCAACACTAAATCCGGCTTTGACTCCTACTCTGCCTACGTGTTCGTAAGAGGTGAGAACAACTCTCATCCCAGCCCAAGACAAGGTGAAATGAGGAGATGGTAGGTCAGCCAGTAGCTTGTGGAGAGAAGAGGAACGTTTGGCACTGTGTGGTGGAGGGGTGTGCCTCTAATGTGTCTCTTATTAAGTTCCCTGCTACTATATATATACATCTTCCAATGTCCATGGCCCATTGCCGGGCATGTGGACATCCAAGAGCAGCTGCAGGATTTTGAATCGTTATTGTCAAGGAGACAAGCAGTGTAGAAATATGACGGTATCTGTGATAGGAGGTGTGGCTTAACTCACAGGCAGGAACACGTAAATTGATACCTGTCTGGTTTCCTGTTTGGAAAAAACCCAAGAATTTGTGGTTCTGCTTGCAGGTGAGCTGGGTTCCAGAAGCTGTGTACTGTAATACACCATGTCACAATTAGAACTGGTGTAACTAGTGTGTGTGTGTGTCTATGTGTGTGTGCACATCACTATGTGTGTCAATCATTAAAAACTTTTTGTGGAAGTTCCCAGAAAGGTTAATTTTTTAAAGGAACATAAAGTACCATGATTATTGATTTTTCAGTTCTTATTGTTGAATTGGGTTGGGAATAATTAGCTGCACTAAAGCTCAAGTTATTGTGAAGTTAGCACAAAAGTTATGTGTGTGTATCTTGCTGTGTGTGTAACCAGATGCTGATGTGGAGGTCGAAGGCGCCCCCGTGGCTCCTCTAGACGTGCGCTGTCAGGACGCCAACAAAGACTACGTGGTGGTCACCTGGAAGCAGCCTGCAGTGGAAGGAAGCAGCACTATCCTGGGATACTTTGTTGACAGGTAAGGTCTCTGTCCTCCTCTTGGGTTAGTATGAGGACAGGTGAGATCTGTCATGGTCTTGGATCACTATGTGGACAGGTGAGATCTCTGTCTTCCTCTTGGATCACTATGTGGACAGGAGAGCTCTCTGTGGTCCCCTTGGCTTACTGTGTGGCCAGGTGAGCTCTTTCGTATTTATATGAGTTGTTTGAAAGGTGGTCAAGTTTTTTTTTATCAGTGTCTCTGCATTCATACAGTGCCGATTTCAGCCTAAAAAGATGTGGGTTGTCTGTTTTCGGTGAAGTCTGAGGACCATGTGAAATTGACAGAGATGTTTGGTTGGCAGGTGTGAGGTGGGAACTGACCGTTGGGTCCAATGCAACGACACGCCAGTGAAATTTGCCCGCTTCCCGGTCACGGGCCTGGTGGAGGGGCGTTCCTACGTGTTCCGTGTCCGTGCCATCAACTACGCCGGTGTCAGCCATCCATCTCGCATCTCCGATCCGGTGGTAGCCATGGCACCCGCCGACCGCGCCTACCTGCGGAGTGAGCATCGCCTCCTAGACTGGCTTAGTTGACACTCCAATGCAGAAGATTTGCCAGGAAGACAAAGAGAGCAATTCAGATAAAGTATCTTTTAAGAAGTGACAACAGCCAGGTGCTGTCTGGGACTAAAACTCACAACCATTTAGCCATATGTTGAGTTCCCACTATATCACCTGCAGCCACATCAGTCTCTGGTCCTAGGGGATTGACACGCTTTTTGGTTTTGTATTACCGTCCCTCAGGTCACCCATCTGCCCCATGGACTGCGCACATCATCGTCACAGAGGAGGAGCCAACGGGTAGGATATGAAAGCAGATGAACATGCAGAAAAAGAGACTTAGAAATAATAAATTATGAAGTTGCATAAGCATAGTGAATCTATGACACATAAACAATGCTTAACTTAGTCAAATACTAGTACCAACTAGGTAAATGCAGAACTAGGTATATAGACATGGCATTGTGTTGCATTGAACTAAGTAGTTCGTTCAACGTATGATAAAACTCCAGTGCAAAGGGGTGGCAGTGGGGGGGTGGGTGGCATTGGAGGTTGCCATGGAGATAAACACGTTGTTCTTACAGTGGGAGAGGTCCCAGGCGAACCCAGCGACCTGGCGGTCATCGAAGCGACCAAGAGCTATGTGGTGCTGGCCTGGAAGCCCCCATTCCAGAGGGGTCATGAGGGGGTCATGTACTATGTGGAGAAGGTGAGCAGGATGGGGCTCCTACATGCAGAGCGGGGAGCTACCTTCCATGAGAAGCCAGCCTTACATTGTAGTGTTGGGTTGCAGTGTGTGTCTGTGTTGCCAGCTACAGTTTGAGTGTCCACTTTCACTGCAGTGCGTGTTGGGCACGGACAGTTGGCAGAGGGTCAATGCTGGCATGCCTGTGAAGTCTCCGCGCTTTGCCCTGTTCGATCTGGCTGAGGGCAAGACCTACAGCTTCCGGGTGCGGTGCTGCAACTCGGCTGGGGTGGGAGAGCCTTCGGAAGCCACTGAACCCACCGCCGTTGGGGACAAGCTGGGTGAGGCTTCATATACCTGCTGTACCTTTTGGGCCCTGACCATGAGCGGTATGAGAGGTGATAGCTGTATCTTGTCCGCCCTGCAGATCTCCCTCCTGCTCCAGGCCGTGTGGTGGCCAGCAGGAACACTGACACCTCTGTCGTGGTGTCCTGGGAGCCATCCCAGAATGCCATGCAGCTGGTGGGCTACTATATCGAGGTCAGCGTAGTGGGTAGCAGTGTGTGGATACCCTGCAATAACAAGCCAGTGAAGTGCACCAGGTACCAGGGATTGGCAGGTGGATGTTATGGGGAGACCACGGGGCAGGATTCTGGGGCTGGAACTTTGGCGTTAGATATTACCATCTAGCAGGTAGCTAAGGACCTTCTAGAAGAATCTACAATAGGTGCAGTGTCTAGTATCCTGTCTCTTTTCCAGATTCCTAGGGCTTCTGACCACTTGTATCTCTTGCCTTTGCCGTCCAGGTTTGTGTGTCACGGCCTCAACACAGGGGACCAGTGCGTGTTCCGGGTGAAGGCCGTCAACGCCGCCGGGTACAGCCGTCACTCGCCCGAGTCGGAGAAGGTGGACGTTAAGGCTGCCATCGGTGAGCAGAATGACACCAGGTTCCCTTGAGGGTGGGAGAAAACGGGCATGTTGACGTAGATACTGTACATGGACACTGTCAGACAGGCAGTTTCTCCAGAAGGTTGTACGTATACTTTGAGTGCTTTGGATTTACCATCCATTTCCATCATTGCTTTAAACTCACTCCCACACTGTACCATTTTGTCTCTCATCAGTTTCCATTTCCTGTTTCCAAGTCACATCCTCCCCCTGTTGCCCCGCCCTTCACTCTTTCACAGCCAATCCCAACAACCAGTGGTTAAACTACACTCCTTTCACCATGTTGACACCCTCGGGCTATAGGTCACGGTGGTATGGTGTGGATGTAGACCTCACCATGGTCACCAAGCCTCTAGCCCTGCTTCCACTCCGCTTTGCTCTGCATTGATTTACTTGACTTATGTGTCATTAACCCCAGTACTAGCTGCCATGGCATGTCTGTGATTTTATGGGGCTGAAAGATTAACACAGGCAGCACTATTAAAGCTAGTTAGCTCTTTTTTGAAGGACTACCTGACTTAAGTATTGGAATCTTACAATGACAGCATACGTAACATTCTGGACCAGATTAAATTGATGATCAATGAATACTGGGCATTGATTTTTGGGGAATAGTAATGTAAGAGGTGTCTCACATCACTGTTATATGCTATAGCCTCTTGCCTGAATGGCTCTGTGTGAGTTCTGCCGGTCTCTCCTGAACACTAATTAACACTGCATGGCACCTGCCTGATGTCTGTAAGACACAATCCTTACTTTTTACCTCTTCAGTTCCCATAGCGAGGAGAATGTTGAGTAATTTTTTCCCCCTCTACTGCTTTTAACTTTTTTAGGTTTGAATGGAATTGCTGTTTGTAAACTTTCAAATGTCTGTTAAATCCTCTAGGGGGCGCCATAAGCCAAAGGGGTCAAACACAGCCTTCTGAAAGGGGTGTGGCCCCTCTCACCTGGATGCCACTCCCTCCCTCATTAGTTATTTTTTAGGCACTACAGTGAGAGATGCCAAGGAGGGTTCGGCAGGTGAGGAGAACCCAGAAGTTAAGCAGCTCTGTCACACCTCAGAAATTCTTTCACAGTCTCTCTCTCTCTGAGAATCCTCTGTTTTTTCTGAAAACCTCTGTTTCTCACAGACTATTCCTTTCCATTCCGTGGTCTCAATCTTACAATTCCCAGCATTACAAACCAGGCCATTGCCCATATGAACCAGTGTGAACCAATGGGATTTCACAGTCAGCTGGCCTCCAGGTGATGCATGTTCTGGGAGGGGCTCAGTCTGTTTTTTCTTTTGTACTTTGACATCCCAATAAGTTGAAACTGTGGGAGGCCAGTGATGGTTCTCAGTGATGAAATGGAGCCAGCAATGAAGTCTGATTGTAATGAGGTCAGAAAAACAGTGATTCATAGGATTTATAAATAATTTTAAATAACACACTCCTGTCAAAACTGACATGACTGCTAATTTTTCCCTAAAGGTCTCAGGATTCATGCAAAATTGCAGTCAAACACATAATTAACCAAGTTACTGCTGTAATTTTGGGGCCCCTGACGAAACGACACCCTGGCCCCCCTTGCCGAATGTGGCCCCCTTTAGTCCAGGACCCAGGAAACCCCCCCTCCCAGTGACAGCCCTGATTGCTGCTGTTGTTGTTCACTATTATATACAGAAATATTAGGTCATACTGAAGCGTGAGGACATTTTTGTTGCTTATGGAATGAGTATGGCATGGTGTTATGACACTTTAAGTGTTTGTTAATCTGGCTGTTTGGTATTTGCATCTGCCTTGCACCCGCAGCCTCCGGGATAAGCGTTTACAGAAAATGGATGGATGGTATTTGCATGTGGTGGAGTTGGGCAGGAGAAATGTGGAAATACGACCCTCTGGAGGCTTCAATCTGACATTACATCCTTAGTGTGCGCATGGTGGCTGATTCCTTTTCCGGACACTGGTCTGACAGTGCAAGAAGCTGCAGAACACCTAACAGACAGAAGGAAGATAAGCATAGTGATGGAAATGACTCACTTCTGGGTCACACTCTATAAGAAGTGTAGCATGCATTAGGCGATGTGCTCTGGTCCAGACTGCAGCTTTGAGGGACACTTTTGGTCCAAAAGGACTTGCAAGTGAGACTCAGAGAGCTTGGGGTCAGAGGTTATGGTCAGCCAGCAGCCCTGGAGCAGATGGGGTTAAGGAGCTCCAGCCAGGGGTGTAGATCCTTACCCACCTGAGCTAGACATCACCCCCTGTGGCTAGTACTTCAGATTTAAGTGTCAGGATGTGCTCACACGCACACTCATCAGATCACACACCTCACTCTTTTGCAATTGTTTGTGTTTTGACTACGAAACTACAAAACAACATTTGCTACATTAACAGTATTTTTTTAATGTTAAGACATGGATCGTGTGTCTGCTATAGTGTACATGTCTGCTGACCTGAGTGTCTGCCATCACAGCGACCCCTAGCCCCCCCCAGAGGCTTAGGGTGGTGGATATGGTGCGGGACACCATGCTGCTGGAGTGGGAGGCGCCCAAGCTTAACGGCGGGGCAGATGTCACTGGCTATTTTGTGGATATGCGCAAGGTCACAGCGGGTGTGCCTGGGATGTGGCACGAGGTCAACGCCAAGGCTGTCAACACCAGGTCCTATAAGGTACGCCCTACACACTTCTCTGATTCTGCTAGTACGACTCTTACTCGCATATTTGCACAGGAAATATCAGCAATCAGCCACAATCTGAAAGGTATTCTTCAAGGCTCAACACTGGGGCCACCTTCTCGTTCCAGTCCCCCCTCCAGCCATCTGCTACGGCTCTTGGTGATATTACTTCCTGTCTGCAGGTAGAGAACCTGAAGGAGAACACGCTGTACCAGTTCCAGGTGCGAGCAGTGAACATGGCAGGTCTGAGCAAGGCCGCACCGCCTAATGTTGCGGCTGAATGTAAGGAGTACACCATCACTGTGCCAGGTGGGGTTCCATTTATGCTACCAAAACCCAGGACCTATCCATCCTTCGTGCATTATCTAATTACATCAGCTATAATCCAGCGGTTCCCATTCAGAAATGCAGATGTTGAAACAGCTAGCAGTAATACTGAATCCCATGGTACCATTAGCTGTGTGGTGTGATTAGGAAAGGTTATAAGCTACTGGTAGCGTTAAGTGAGGCTATCAGCCACTAGATGTTTTAGGCGTCATAAACTTGGGGTTGTGTAAGAAAGCTGCCCAACATTCTTCTCCCCAGGACCTCCTATTGGCCTCCATGTGACTGAGGTGCGGAAGAATTCCCTGGTGCTTCTGTGGGAGCCCCCAAAGTTCACAGGTCGCAGTGGTATTACGGGATACTATGTGGATATGAAAGAGGCGGGAGCAGGCGATGGTGCTTGGAAGGGCGTCACTGGCAAGGCCACCACCAGCAGATACCTGCAGGTATGGTCCGAGGTGGCCAATGACAGGACCCTGGGCTTGGCAATTCAGTGAACTTTGGGCAGCATTTACAAGTATCCATCTGCGCATTTGTGTGGCCAGATCGCAGGACTGAAGGAAGGAGCCACCTACGTGTTCCGTGTGTGCGCTCAGAACCTCGCAGGAGTTGGACATCTGTCTCAGCTCACTCCTCCCATCCTGGCCCAGACGCATCCGGGTGAGGCTGCCATTTCTGAGCAACCATTTTCTCACATAAAGAGCTTACTGTCACTAAAGTCAACTGGGCAGGGAAGGTGGATCTATAGCAACTGAGATCATAAAGCTCATTAAGATCAGATTTCTCCTGATATGGCTGAGTCTTGGCAGCATGAAGAAGGTCTTTATATGCAATTTATAGAGGTTCTCACAAGGTATAGAGGAGGGAATCGTGGGAAAAGTAGGAATTGGAATACAAAACCATGACAGGTCACGTATGGGTGAGGTAACCTTATCTGCTGGGAGTACATGTGAGGGATGAGTCACTTCTCAAAGATAGAAAGAATGGACTAGAGATAGAGACAACCTCGTACAGACAGCCCATTTCAGTCTGATTCAGCCCGATGGATTAAAAGATAGTAGCAGAGTTATCAGTAGGCAGGTGTAACTGGGGTAATCTGGTTCTTTTTCAGGTACCAAAGAGATTGTGGTAGATGTGGATGATGAAGGTGTGATATCCCTGATCTTCGAGTGCTCAGAGATGACAGCTGAATCGAAGTTTGTGTGGTCTAAGAACTATGAGGAGATCACAGACCTTTCTCGACTCACCATGCAGACCTCAGGCGGCAGGTGAGTTGCACAATCCTGGTCTATGTATTTGTATTGGAAATATATACATCTTGTTCCTTTACTGGTCCAAAACCCAGATACGTTGCTTGTAGCCTCCATAGGACTAGTACCCTGAGTGAAGACAAGCAAAAAACATCCCAGATAAGTTAAGAGTAGTATTGTCAATCCCCCCTAAGGTCACAAGGAGTTCCTCTTCTCTACCAGTGGTGTTATGTAGACACCAACTACCTGAACATGGGTAGGATTATATGAACATTCAAGGCCTTGGATTACTCTTGCTCTGAACTTAGGTCACGGGTCATCTTTAACAACCTATCGCTGGAGGATCTTGGAATTTACTCATGCGTGGTCACCAACACAGATGGGGTGTCATCAAGCTACACCTTAGATGAGAAGGGTGAGTCAGTATGAATGAAATCCTGAAGCTGGAACTTTTTAATGTTCAGATTATGTTTTTCTGAAAGCTGTGAGTTGACAGGAAGGACAGGTTGCCATGAGTCTGTTCTGGATAGTCTCATAAACCTGATAGAGATGTGTATCGTTTGTATGAACCCAACTTTGGTTTTCTGATCTAACAGAAATGAAACGTCTGCTGCAGATCAGCCACGACCACAAGTTCCCCAGTAAGTATCATGCATCAAGTATTCACTATCAACAATGGTGGACAAAGGAAATCATCAGTTTGTCTGCTACTTGCCAATTACTCAACATCGCTAGAAGTTGCTGGGAAGCTGGCAGAAAAGGAGCGAACCAAAGTTTATGTGAAAGAGGGGCTTAGTAATTTTGAGCGGATGTGAGATGGGTCTTCCGTATGCTAACTCCAACTCCTTCCTGTATGCCCTCCTATTCTTAATCAGCTATCCCCTTCACATCCGAGCTGGCTGTGGAATTGCTGGAAAAGGGCAGGGTGCGTTTCTGGCTGCAGGCAGAGAATGTGACGGCCAACTGCAAGGTGGACTATGTGTTCAATGAAGTCCCGCTAACTCAGGGCGAGGTAAGTGGCCAAAATACCATCTCACACCATGCCAGGTCTACGATGCAAATGCTGCAGTGAGTAAATGAAAAACCTGGGCACCACAAAGCACAGGCTTCTCTTCCTCTCATGCTCTTATTGCTAAACACAGTTCCCATACAACTTATGGATCTATCACAAACTGAGATGCAGACAATCCACTTTACGCCTGAATGGACATCGCTGATGCCTTTCAGAAATACTCGATGCACTTTGATAAAAACACTGGAATCATTGAGATGTTCATGGAGTCACTGGCGCTGGAGGATGAGGGAACCTACTGCTTCCATCTGGTGGATGGAAAGGCCACAGGCACCTCCAGCTTGGTGCTGATCGGAGAGGGTACAGTAAGCTCCATCTCCCTTGGGCTCTCATTAGTCTCGTTGCTGTTGTTATCCAGAGAAAGAGGCTTGTGTTCCTATGAGGGACACAGTGCAACGTTTAATCACTCCTCAAGACTCATTTCCAGTAAAATCCTTAGCAAGCTGTGATTAGCATCGCTAATGCTGTCATTAGTCTGTCTAGAAACTTGAGTGATGCGTTAAATTATAACATTAGTGTCATTTTTATTCCTGTTTACATATTCCAGTTTCTTCTACTTAATGCTTGTCTGTTTATGTCACTGGAGAGTGTTCACAGCATTCAGCTCCCTAACACACGTTAATACCATCATAATTTTACTGACTTGAGAATCCATGTGTCACTTTCAGACTTCAAAGCATTGCAGAAGGAATCAGAGTTCAGGAGACAGGAATGGTTTAGGAGGCAAGGTAAAAGACTATCGTTGCCATAGCAACAGCATTGTTTTATATTGTTTCCTTTTACCTGTTTTGTCTGCGTTGAAGTGAAAGTTGTAAGACCCCTTGATGTCCCTGGTGTCTTTACTGACAAGAAGGTTGTTCTGTCTGCCTGCAGGTCCTCATTTTGTGGAATACCTGAGTTTCAAGGTGACTCCGGAATGCAATGTGCTTCTCACATGCAAGGTAAGGTCCTACCCACAGAATAGCCATCTGCATTACAGGGCTAGTGGTCACTTACACATACACCATGTGTGTAATCCACCTAACCTTAGCTGGCCGGGTGGCTGAAAGCTGACCTCCTCCAACATTTTTTCACCCTACACAGGTTGGGAACATGAAGAAGGAAACAGAAATATTCTGGTCCAAGGATGAACAGGACATTGAAGAAGAGGAGGAGAAGGTTAACTTCATCGGAGAAATTTTGACCTTCAACATCTCGAAGGTGAGGTCTTTTTATTTGCAGCAAGCAGTCAACTCATGCTGCCGCACTACCTGCACCGCTGCCCCGCTACATGCTATTCGGTTACTGACGTTTAAAAATGAATTAAAAATTAACAATATAAGCTTAGATGCTTCCTCATTCATTAATTCATTTTCCATTCTGCTTGCCCTGCTTCCAGCATAACATGTTAACACTGAAAGATATTTTAATCTCAAACTGAAAAGACAAACACATCAGTCACCAACACTTCAGGATTCACTGCCTCACACGCGATATCTGCATCTGTCCTCTGTTTGGTCATGAAACGTGGAAGATGGGGGAAGGGTCTCTTAGGTGTTCCTCGTGGTTATGTGGATGGAGAGAGGGCGTGGATAAGCGAGGCCACGGTTTACAAGGTAGCGAACGCAAATCTCACCCCCATCATGCTTCGCAGTGGCAGTAATGCAACCCATCTGTCTAATTTCAGCTGCGCTTTAAAAAAGACAAAGACTCGGACGATGCAGACTTTCCCGAACTGAAGGAGATCCTGGAAAGACCGAAAGTTGGGAGCTTTTCTAAGTCTCCACTTGATTGGATGTGGTTCATGCTTGTTTAAAAAGAATGTGTCTCGATTGGTCTTTTGCGTTGTCCTTGTGATACCTGCAGCACCCAGGGCAGGAGAAAAGCTAGTCTTTTCTGTCAATGTTGACGTCATTGGTTTCCTGTCTAATGTCGATCTGATGTCCTCCTTTCATGAAGGAACGACTTGCATGCTAGCAATGACGTTGTTTTAAATCCCACAATTCTCTGTTTGTGTTTAGATTTCCAAGCAGGATGCGGGGCTTTACCAAGTGAAGCTAAGAGATGACCGTGGGAAGGACAAGAGTGCACTGAACCTGACTGGACAAGGTGATCGCCAACTCGCTCCGGGAAATGTGTCATGCCCCATTGCTCTGCCCTGTCAAACACAAGATAATCTGACAGATTCATGTTCTGAAGACACATTGGTGTACAACGAAAATACTGGTGTATCCATGATGGCAAGTACCCTCAGTTCTTCTTTTGAGATGATCCATATATAAACTAGAATTTGTTTTATGTACTGCAGGTTTCCAGGAGGTGATGAATGAGGTATTCAGAGTTATTGGTGAGTTGAAGCAACCCTTCATATCTTGTAGTGGTTTCCACTCATGTGTTCAGTGCAGGGATCTGACTGCATTTTCTTTGTCCAGCCAACTCATCTACAGAGCTGCAGGTGACGAGCACAGCTGAAGGCATCATCATCCAGACCTCCGTGGTTTACTATGCAGAGGAGCTCCCCACAAACTGGCTATTCAAGTGTGTGTGTGTGTGGGAACGTCTTTGTCCATGTCGTGAGCCCGTGTGTATGTATGTAGGTGCGTGTATGCTGTTCTGTATGGCAGTGTTTCCCAATCTGGTCCTCGTTCTCAGACGGTCCACGTTTTAGCTCCCTCCGAGCTCCCTGCCAACTGGGAGGGAGCAAAGATGTGGACTATCTGGGGGTCCCTGAGGACTGGGTTGAGAAGCACTGGATTATGTGATTCACGTTTGTGTGTGTGTGTGTCTTTGTTAATATGTATCCATCTGTACACTCTGATGTCACCTATGCCGTCTCTCTTCTCCCAGAGATGCTAAGATCTCACGCTCGGATAGAGTCCATTGGGGTGTTTCAGAGGAGCAGCTGTGGCTGAAGATCAATGAGCCTACAGAGAAGGACAAGGGCAAATATGCCATCAACATCTTCGATGGCAAGGATGGGGTCAAGAGAGTGCTGGACCTTACAGGACAAGGTAGGTTACCTGGGTGATCCCAGAATACTGTTATCTTTCCTTTAAGCTGCTGTGTTGACCAAGTTTGTAAGAAAGACACTAGGAGTCCTGGGTGTCCACACAACCTGGATGCCGTAGATATGTAATTCTCTCTGTGACAGAGCAGATGACTCGCATTGAGGATTAGCATGTGTCCCGTAACCTTGCTGATTTGTGTCTCTCTGATTCCGGTACAGTATGGGAGGCGGCGTATGAAGAGTTCCAGAGGCTCAAGTACGTTGGCCGACGAACTGGGCTTCTGTGCCTGGGTTTTGAGCCCAGCCGTCCTCATTCTGAACCCAGTCAAGAATATGATCTCGCAGTGATCTCGTACTGATCTCATAGGTTATCTCATACTAGGAGACTTGTGCGGTACCACTGTGAGATTGATTTGAAATCGCACACTGACCACGCGTCGATCTCATCATTTTATCTCATACCGTGACATCATCATGATACGGATTCGATATCATGTTTATCTATAGGTGAAAAAAAATGCATAAAATATGTTGACCAAAATTATAGGTACATACATTGCTTATTAAACATTCCACAAGTATATTTCAACTTTAAAAAACAAACAAACATGCTTTATTTGCTATTTGCATAAGTACGTTGGAATGGTTCTCTTTGCTGACCCCATTTTGCTGAGGCCAAGGCTCAAACCTACAATCCTTTGCACACCAGCACAGAGACTTAGACCGTTGAGCCACTCACCATATTAAAAATGCAAATGTTACAAGTTGAAACAGATAATTACCCACAGACATATGCCCTACATTACCTTAGCCCTTGTGTATTTTACTTCTTCCGTTCTAAATTCTAGAATCTATAGAATTTAACCTCATTTTGAAAATGGACTGGGGTAACCTTGACCCTAAAAATAACACAGGGGTTAAGCTGCATTTATCCCACAACCTTAGTTCTAAATGCTGGGTCCCATCTGTATTTGCGTGAATACAGTGCGCAAGCGTAACTTTTTTGTGTGGTCCTGTGGGGGAACCTCTTTTTTTGATTGTTAAGGGTTAAAATACTGGAGAATATGGGGTATGGGGGGGGTCAACTTTACCTATTGGGCCCCCAAATCACTAAATCTGCCTCTGGGTACAGTATGATGTCATAGGTATCTCACAGTGATATCAGACAGGTGATGTCATGATGTGATGTCACTGTGAGATCATTATGAGATTAGGATTTGGTCTGATATACGTTAGATATTTATGACATTGTGATGCTATCTAGGGGCGGCATGGGGGTGCAGTGGTTAGCACTGTTACCTCACACCTCTGGGACCAGCGTTCAAGTTTCCACCCGGGTTCCAAGTGTGTGGAGTTTGCATGTTCTCCTCGTGTTGTTGTGGGACTTCCTCCAGTTTCCCCCCACAGTCCAAAAAAAAAAAACAAAAAAAAAGAAACAAGCTGATTGGAGTTACCAAATTGCATGTATGTGTGAATGGTGTGTGAGTGTGCCCAGTGATGGATTGGCACCCCATCCTGGGTTGTTCCCTGCCTTGTGCCCGTAGGCTCTGGATCCCCTGCAACCCCAATGGGATAAGCAGTTATAGAAAATAGATGGGATGGATGATGATATCTAATATGTATCATGTCCTGACTGGGAAGGGAGGCTGGCCTCATACCTTTTTAAGTCAATGGGGTTGAATATCGGTGTATCTTATCCTGCATCTCATTTTTGTGTTAAATTGGCATACTGAAGTATTCTGTTGTGTCTGTTAGTAATTATCCCAGAAAGTCAAAACTGGACCTGTCTTTTCATGATCTGAATCATAAAAACACTGGTTTACATATTATCAGTCCAGATATACAAAGAGGCTCACACATTATTAAGACTCTGTAGTAATAAAAACGCTTCAGTATAACACTATAGCATAGCGCCACACATTACCCCTGACGCCTTGTCTTAATGGAACTTTATAAGTAAGCAGATGTTTAAACTGAGCATGCTCATACCGCTCAGCCATTCTGAGCATGCTCATACCGCTCACCGATTCTGAGCATGCTCATACCGCTC
>JAAGVU020000078.1:12542564-12590597 GCA_011763525.2 Mormyrus iriodes | reverse complement strand
TGAGCATGCTCATACCGCTCAGCCATTCTGAGCATGCTCATACCGCTCACCGATTCTGAGCATGCTCATACCGCTCAGCCATTCTGAGCATGCTCATACCGCTCACCGATTCTGAGCATGCTCATACCGCTCACTGATTCAACTGTTATAGGACATTATGAATGACTACCACACTGTCTAACTACCTGATTATGTTCCTGTTTCTCTCAGGGCTGCTGCCATTGCAGAAAAAAGTAAGTCAGCTATTCCAGATCTGTAAAAAAAAGTCTTTAATGAAACAATCGCCATAATGTGGCTAATTGATATATAACCCCCTGGTGGAGGGAGATCTTTCATGAACCAAAAGGGATGGTGGTACTAAAACCAGACAGTGTTGGACAGCTTTATTAGAATGCTTGTAAATGGACCTATGCCATACACTCACAAATTTTTCTGATTAACTTTGCTTCTAGATCGCGCTCGTGTGGTCGGTGGGTTGCCAGATGTGGTCACCATCCAGGAAGGCAAGGTAACCTCGTGTTTGGGTTGGCGTCAAGCAGCCATGACGTAAGAAGTCACATGTTGTCCCCTAGCATGGATCACATGACTCTGGTCTTCCCCTATGCCGCGCAGTCCCTCAACCTCACCGGAAACATCTGGGGCAATCCGGTGCCTGAGGTAATGTGGATGAAGAACGATAAGGAGCTGCTGCCGGACGACCACTACACCCTCAAGTTCGAGGCGGGCAAGTTTGCCAGCATCACCATCGCTGCCGTCTCCACGGCCGACTCGGGCAAGTACAGCCTGGTGGTGAAAAACAAGTACGGCACGGAGTACGGCAACTTCACCGTGAGCGTCTACATACCCGAGAGCGAGGAGGTCGAGGAAGAGGGGGATGGGAAGAAAGACAAAAAGGAGAAGAAAGAAAAGAAAGACAAGTAGAAATAAAACAAACGAAACAAAAACGATATGTAGAAAGTAGAGGGTGACAGATTTAAGTGCTTCCTTTCTCTAGTCCAGTGATGCCTTTTCCCTTTAAGAACCTTCAGAAGGTGTCTGTGTTGTGTGCTGTCAGTCCTGCTGAGTTTGAGGGTAGAGACACAGGGCCGGCACTAGACTAAAAAGCCTAACTGGACATCTGTAGTCGTGTTTAGTGTAAGCCCCCTCCCTCGCCTCTGCAGACCCCTCTTAGCCGAACAAAGAGCTGCTTTGTTGCCAACGACGCTGATGCTGCACGTGACACTGGGAGTATTATTTTCTATTTTTGAAGGTCCTTTTACTTGACCTTTGTGTATTACTAGCTCTGCGAAGCCAATGTGCTACTTTGCAGAACCACTTGTAAATCATGAAATTGTCCCCAGTTTTCTAAGAGGCACTCATTTAGCTTTCTGCGTATGTGCCCTTAAATCGATCACCTGCGTAATCCTGTAGGACAGCAATTTTCAGCGTGCATAGGGTCCTGTTCTAGCAAAAAGCTGAAAGGATCACCAGTGAAGACGACGTCCGAATTTGTACCAACAGGGAAATCAACTGATCACCTTTATGTTTTGTCCAGCCGTGAAATACAGGCATCTTCTCTGTTGCTGTCCTCTCTGCAGCTTTTGTGCCTAATAAAATGTCCATGTAGCTTTGTCACTGTGTCCCTTCCTTGTCACCTGTTACCACGACATACCCACGTGTCCTCACCTGTTGTCCCTTTCTTAACGAGACCTTTTCTTTCTCCCTACATGGGAGTCTTTGGTTCCACTCCTCCAGTGTCTTCTGGCCCGTTTTCTTTCCATCTTCCCTTTATTATTTACTTTTCTATATAAATGATATAATTATAAACTGCCACACATCCTCATCGAGTGCCTTGGCGCAGCTGTGTTGTGAAAGGCGCTATATATAAATAAACGGAATTGAACTGAACCATCTAGTACCAGTCAGCGGTCACCTTTTACTTCCCATATGTCATGGTGAAACTTAATCGATAGTATAAGGCTCTACATAATGACAGCGATGACCACAAAGCAGGTTTGACAAATGTTCTCTGGGTTGCATTTTAAATGTTAAAAAAACGTGCAACTCAGAGAGTATTCGTTATATATGAAAACCTAACAATACTTTACGATTTTAAAGCTCACAGTGTATTAGGTCTATTAAAATCTCACGTTTGTAATAGCTACTCCCTTTTTAGTGTCTTTTTTATTACAAAATATATATATATATACATACAAATACTGATTTCATAAAGGTCAGACATACCCCCGTTCCTTTAATTTACAGCTTATAATATCCGACAGTCAGGGCTTAATTTTGCCGGCTCCATTCATAATATCAGCACGTAATTATAGGGTTTAATTGGCGGCGCTTTTATTGTCACCGTCAGCAGGATGTAACCGGATCCGCGATCCGGGCTCGAATGAACCGCCCCATGAATGAATGGGGGTGTAACGGGGGCAGGGCAGCCGGCCCGGGGCTGGCAGCGAGGGAAGAGGTGCCATACGGATTTCTGGGGCCCTGGGGAGAACAGAAGTACTGGCACCCTAACAAGCGGGTAAGTAGCCGGAAAACGGCCGCTTGTTCCTTTGCTCCCCGGTAGCGATCGGAGCGGCCGGCTGGGGAATAATAGGGGCGCCGTTTGGAGCGAAAGCGGAGGATAAATCATGTTTTATTAAGCCGTGCAAGTCGTCTCATTCGCGAACAGCTTTTTATTTAACGCTTTGTCTTTTTTTAGTCCTTGATTAGTCCGGATCGTTCGGTAGTGGCGATTATGCGTTTGTTTTCCGGTGGCTTATTAGTTTGCACCAACAGTTTAGCCATTTCTCTTTCGGAACCACTACTCGTTTTGTACAGTGAGCCCGCCTCCCCCCCCGTTTCCATTTTGCCGGTTATTCTGTTACGTGCCACATCCGAAAGGCTGTAAAACTGATCCCAGGCCAGTAAAGAAGATTAGTTAGCGAGTACCGACCGCCTCTGTGCCAGCTCGTCAGTCGGGTTTCAACAATAAACCAGCCAGGGATGGGGGAATTTACCAGGATCCTAACTGCGGCCTTTTTGCGTTTCACAGTTGCCGGTTTTTTGACACCTATGCGGTGAAACAATTTTGCACCGAGGCGGAAAGCGGGCACGCGCCTGGGACGGGAGCGCTGCTCGCGGGCACGCGCCTGGGACGGGAGCACCGCTCGCCACGTCATGCTGCCCCAATACACGTGTTCCTGGAAAGACAAGCTCTATTATAACTTAATGTAAACCTTTACTGCATTGCTGGGCCCTTACATCTGGGGGGCGTGATATTTTTAGGTTCCACTTAGAACTCTAGAGCAGGGAATATAGCCTGAATTTTGAAGATACATTGAAGATACATTGACATCTGAGTTTTAAGTGCTACTTGATCTGCTTGTAAATCTGAAGTGTTTGTCGATGTACACAGTTTGTCCAATTTTTCTGTTTATGTAATTATCATTGTGGTGATCAGCCCTTATGAAAGGAAGCATAATTAATAAACTCTGGATGGGACGCTAATGCATCACGGGACAATTTTAAGTTACTAGAATATCTTAAAGCTCTTCCAATGTGGGCTGTAGTGACAGGGGAAACCCCCATGTACTGTAAACGCCATAACATGCTGACTTTGCCCATACTGTGCTGGGGTTACATTTGGAGGGCCAATCCTGAAATTGAGGCTGCGCAGCCCTTTAGCAGTATATCCTACAAAATCGCACCTTGGTTAGATAAAGACGGGCTGCCCAGTGCTGCTTCCTGCAAGTCGCGGCCAGTGATTTCCCTCTCCTCTATTCAGGTCAGTAATTTAATAGTAAGCTGGCCCGCTCGGCCGTTTCAGCTGTCAGGCAGGTGCTAATTAAAGCGTGTTCAGTAAAGAGGCAGCAGGAGTCCCGCCCTAAGGAGCCGCATCTGGAGCCGGCGGCGATGCTCTTACGCCGCGCTCTGTAAATAATTTAGCCAGCTGCTGGCACGGGGACAGCTCCGCTTTAATCTCACGTCATTTCCCTTTACGGGGGCTTTATACCCCGTTATAAAATTCTGCAGTCTTTCGCTTTTGACTGTTAAAGTCGAAAGTCCAGTCAGAGTAACTGAATGAGTTGGTTTTTTTTTTTGTACATGAGATGTAATTTATGGTGTGGGGCCAGAACTTCAGAAGAGCTTGATCCTGTCATTGCCAGGGGTTGGAGACTCTCCCAGGCATGTCCCCGAGCAGCTCGGCTTGGGGGCGCGGGTGCTGCGCGCTGGGGCCGAGGGACATGTCCTGTCAGAATGTGGCACAGGAGTGACGAGTTGAAGGCAATTTTATTTTTTATGTATTTCTGAAATAGGACCAATATGTCTAATACTTTCCTCAGTCTCAAGGCTTGTAGGCTTACCGCCCTCCCAGCTCTGTGCGTCAGTGCGTTTTGTTTACATGTGGATTTGCTCCCTGCGTGCAGTATCTAAGTGCTTGCCTTGTTTGTATGTCACTTTGAACAAAAGTATGTACTAAATAAATAAATGTAACTAATGGAATAATGGCATAAATAGATGACCCAGACAGGTCAGGAGTTCCAAACGGTCGCCATGACCTGCTTCCTGTGGACTCAGCTGAGCGTCTGAGTCATTCTCCAATCCGCCCGTTCGCCAGGCTGTCCGCATAGCCGCTGCTCAGAGTGGCAGCCTGCCGGTGAGACTTGGACCTCAACACCAGGGATGACGTGTTCTCATACGGGAGGGCTGGTGTTGGCCCATTAGCAGCCTTAAACCTGACCTGCTCTGTGGGAGGTGCCTTAGGGGGCGATGATTTTATCACATCTTCCCATTGGATGGCGAGCTGGGAAGCCAGTGTGACGATTCTTACAGAGCTCCACCCCCTTGTGTTACTGGGGTCGTGTTTCAGCTACTAATGCCGCGTTCCATTTACCTGGAAGCTTGTAAGTCTGATCTGGGAATGACGTAACACCCAAGTTAACTGTTCCAGTACAGCAAGTCAGAAAGCCATTTAGCAAAACCAGGGACCTGTTTCAAAAAGGAAGATTTCTTGCTTAGCCGGATAACTTTCTGGATTTAATTTACCCCAGTTTAAATGGACTTTATCTTCCTTCACTTGCATTCAGCCCAGACTACCTTAAATCTGACACATTATCCGGCTAAGCGAGAAATGCTGCTTTATGAAACAGGCCCCAGTTCTATCCCAGTTAATTGTTAGCCATTGTTAGCAATACCAGTTGACACCAACACATTACGCAGTATTTTAGACTTAAGAAAACGGCACAGCGACATGTCCACACACAGGGCTTGGACAGTACTGTGCGTACGACCGAAAACTGCAGCTGTCACTTCTGTTGAGGGGCTCCGCCATCCTGAATTCTCAGGTCGGGGTTGTGTAGATTCTGCCGACTTTCCGCGTAGGAATTCCGATTTGAAGGGGCATTCCAGTTGAAATTTCCGGCTAGGAACTCGGAATTTCCGAGTTATGAATTCAGATTTAATGCAGCATAACTCCTTATTACACCCCCCTGTCCCTAACTGCCGAGCCTCTCAAAGACCCTTCAGAAATCAGGGTTTGTCTGGGACGGCGGCTGCTCTTAGAACCTGCTTCGGTCCACACGTATAATGACGTTTGGGTGATTCCTGGCTGTTGACTCTTAGCTACATTTACCTGTCTGGTCAAGGGTTTCCTATGCATGATGTAAAGAGTAACTACCCAAGAGAGCTTAGAGATACATGAGGAAGGTGCAGGAACCATAAAGGGTAGCAGGCTCAGACAGGGTGGTGGTAATCGCAAGTGCTAGCAGCCACTGGCCCCTAGGGATGAGGAACGTGGGTCACGCGTGTGCCTGCTGACCTGTCCCAGTTCGCATTGCTGGGTGGGGTATCGAGTTAACCGTTCACTGTTTTGTATTCCCCTGTCTGGCATGCGTTTCAATGCCTCTGTGGGCGGGGGGGCACGTGGCCGGTGGGTGCTGAGCTGCCTGGCCTGGCTGTTATCAGTGCAGCCAGCCTCTTATCTTGCACGACGAAGCTGTCGGCCCCGGACTGATGCCATTGGCTACCGGTGTGACGGGAGGGGGAGGGAGGGTCTCGCGTAAACAGAAGAGCACCCATCAGGCTGGGATTGTAGGAAGGTCAAAGAGCACCATAGCCTTCAAGCACGGCGACTGGGGCTGGGCGCCCGCAGATGAGGAGGAGGACTAGGGGGAACAGGTTACCTCTAACGGGGTGCGATGAAGCAGGCCCAGAACTGGGGGGATCCGGAACCCCCCAGGGGAGGCTCCGAGTGGGATGGCGATGAACAGGATGAGGTCTCGCCTAGAAAAGCGTCCTGGACTCTGGTGAGTGCCACGGTCCTGTAGGGTGGCACTAACAAGATAAATGTAAAAAGAATCCGATAACTGAGATAAGTAATGAAATTTCTGTGCGTGTGAGTGGGAGTCAATATGTACTTTTATGTTCTATGTAAACACTGGCTAGAGCTGCATTTGTACTATGTGCACTGTGGCCAGGGCTCTCGCTGGCTTTGGTGTGAGACTGCTGGGCCTGGCGGGGCTGTGAAGGGACCCAGCTGGTGCTGCCAGAGGGGTGCTGGCTGTAGAAGGACACCTCTGGGACTGTGTCCCCCTGTGTTCAGTGTGAACTTTCACTTCCAGTTTTACAGTTGCTATCAGTGAGAATGTCGATGCTTGTGTGTATGTTAGGGAATTTTATATACGTTTTTTTTTCTATTTTTTGTGGTGCGCTCTTAAAGTGACAGAACACTTAAATGTTCTGTCAGCATTCCCGCTTCATCCTCCTGGCCTTTTCCCGGTGTTCCATCAGTAGTCTCTCTGCATCCTAATAAATGGCCGCCTGTACCCATTGTCACATCACGTCACCTCCTGGTTCTGAGAGCTTTATTATATTTAGGTGACCAGCAGCGATTTCACCTCCCCATCATTAGAGGAGCCATGTCACCTGAGAAACTGAGCCTTGACCTTCTGGAGATGTTTGAGCTTCGTACTGTCTTCTAAATGGATGGCCCTGAAGCATCCTATTATTTCCATTCCTCTCAGTTTGTTCCCTCTCTCTGCTGCCCCCACAGGCGAACACCATGAACTACGTGGGCCACCTGGCGGGCCAGGTACTGGTGACTGTGCGGGAGCTGTACAAGGGCATCAACCCGGCCACGCTATCGGGCTGCATCGACGTGGTGGTGGTGCGTCAGCAGGACGGCTCCTACCAGTGCTCCCCCTTCCATGTGCGCTTCGGAAAGCTGGGAGTGCTGCACTCCAAGGAGAAGCTGGTGAGTGTCATGTGACCATGAGGGGGTGGGGCATAACATATGTGGGCAGAGCATGACTCAAAGGGGGCAAGGATATAAAAGTTGTTAATTATCATTGTATGTAGGCCCGTTATTTATGTATGAAATAGTAGCTCTTCCGTCTCCCTGGGTGACGGTTGAGTGTCGTTAAGGTTTGGGACTCGTTCTTTGAATTTCAGGATGCCTTTTGGTCTCCATGGCGACTGCTTTTTCCCACACAGAGAATGATAGCTCCTGCAGGGTCATCCACAGGAGATGATGCAAGTCTAAACGGGGCTGTATAAAGTTGTTTGCTTAGGTTAGGTAATGGTTAGTAGGCTGCTGTCCTAATGAGTGAGGCTCAGTGAGTACTGCTAGGGACAGTAACATTTCGATAGATGGTTTTATGGAGCCCTAGAAAGAATGTCTTTTGTTTCAGTGCTGTATGCATTTCATTCGAGTCTTTGCTGACGTCAAGTAAGTTTATTGACTTTCTTGAACCTGAGCCTCTAAATTTGGCAGCGCAAAGATCTAGTGGGCAAGGCCGAGGTTCACCGTCCCGGCTGCCAGCCGCTTCCTCAGTCTTTCCATGAAAACAGAAATAAATGGCTCAAAGGCCTGCAACGTCTTACCAAGTTAGCCCAACCCTCAGTCCGCTCTCTTTATTGGTCTTGTGGAAGCTCCCTCACTGATAGGTTTGGCAGATGTTTTCAGATTGAGCGGGCGAGTGCTCTGGACGCGCCCTCTGGTGGCTGGGAGTATGGTTGCAGGAAAAAAAATCACACGAAAGCTAACAGGTTTACAGGATCTAATCATTCTGGGGTTATTGTGTTTGGTTGTTTTTTCCTGCAAAGTTAACATGTCTGTGGTCTCACAGGAATGTTCAGCTGGATAATTAATCATCAAAGGCTTAAACTATTTTCAGGACAGACTATCTGCGGACTAACTTTAGTATCACACCACAGGGAGTAAGTGCAAGGGGCTGCCAGTCAGCCGGCTGACAGAACTAGGAACATGATTCATTCTGAGTGTATTCAGGTTGTGTCTTGAAACCTAGGTGACTCGAAAGTGTCCTCCCTGTAACACCCTGTCCCCTAATACCCCGTTGACCTGTCACCACGGTCACGCTTTGTACCCTTAAGTGTCTGTCTTTGGTAACGCCTCTTCCCTGGTCCCCTAGATCGATATCGAAGTCAATGGTGAGCCTGTGGATCTGCACATGATGCTGGGAGACAACGGCGAGGCCTTCTTTGTGGAGGAGATAGAGGAGCGAAATGTGAGTGTGGATGTTTCAGAAAACCTGGCGGAGACTGAGAGGCCGGTAGCCCGAGGGGAGCTGATGCTGGATATATGTAAGAAGTGTGGAGTGTAAGAAGGATCAGTGGGTGGGCCAGACCTATCAACTGGTGGAGAAACTAGAAGTTATGAAAGACCATGAGCATTTTTGGAAGATCAGAGGAGCTTTGTGGAATAAACTCTCCTCTGATGTGGGATCTTGTAGGAATGTTACAGACATGCTTGTGTGTGCGGATTTTCTCCTTTCAGGCTCGACCCACCTCCTTTTCTGCTTTTCACTGCATGATGCCATGGCAACAGTGGGCTAACCATCACCGAACCCAGAGTTCTCAGTTGCTGCTCTGTCCGCTGTGTCTTTGACCGCTTTTTAATCTCAGAGGATCCCTGGAATTGATAGCTTATCCTCTTGTGTTTGTTGTCTTGCCTGCCTAGGAGACTGTCCCTGCCCACCGGACTCCCGAACTCACAGAGGACCCTGCGTTCAAGGGACATGAGCCGTGGCCGGTGTCATTGGATCCTGAATCTGAAGGCCTTGGGCAGCCAGAGTGGCTGTGGAGTCGGGCCCCTGGAGAGCACAGAGAGGGCAGTGAGGACCCATCGGCATGCACTGCCTCGGCGAGGAAGAAGAAGCGACGGAGGAAAAAGCTGAAGGTGGACTATCGGAAGGAGGAGCAAGCGCCCCCTGCTGGTGGGGAGGAAATCTTTGAAATGGACCTCAGCTCTGATGAGGACCAGGCAATGCAGAGTGCAAGGTAACATCGCACAGGCTGAAGTGCGACGGTATCCCATCATGAAAGTGTGTCTGGGTGACTGGGGTGGTATCAATGGTGTGTTTTGCCTGCTTTTTGGTTTTCGCAGGGTGTCCCTCAGCCCCATGAAGGAGCACGAGTACAAACGGCCCGTCCATGAGTCGCTGGACAGTTACCCCCTCTCTGACGGGGACTTTGTCCCAGCTCACAGGTGCGCTTGCTGTCTCTGTCACCTACCTTTCTTTCTAAAGAGTCTAAAATCAAAGCCCTGATGATACTATGGCAACAGCTGGCCAACAGTCACCGAACCCTGAGTTACGTTCTCGGTTATGCGGAGAAGCAGGTCGAACCCTGAGTTACGTTCTCGGTTATGCGGAGAAGCAGGTCGAGCCGCTCTGTCCGTTATGTCCGTGACCGCTTGTCATGCTGCCACAGTCTGGCCGGACCACCGACCTTCTCCCCGAAGAGCGACTCGGAGCTGGAGCTGAAGGCTTCTGACAGTCTGCTGAGGGCCCAGTCCCATATCGAGTGGGCATGGGGCGAGCTCCCAGAATCCACCTGGGTGAGGACTGCCACTTTATATGTATGTGTGAGAAGATAGACATGGCAGAAGATTACATAGTGTGGGAGTCCACAAATGACAGACCCCTCCCCCGTTTATAACTTGAAGGGCCCACGAAAGGAGTTCCCAGAGCCACCGAAGGCCACTGCCAGCTCTGTCAGTGAGTCCGCCTTCAAGAAGAAAGGTGACTCTCTGCTCCGTTCTGTTACCCCGGGCACGACACCCTCAGTTATCCAGTGAAGGGTGACAGTGGCCTGGGGCCATTGCAGGACACAGGGCTGGGGCACACCCTGGCATGGGGTGCCAGTCTGTCACAGAGCACACAGACACCAGGCAACTCCAGTGAGGTTTAAAACCCTAAAATCTATTTCCAGTGCTTCAAAGCTTCAGCCCACAGTCTCAGGCTCAGGATCTGAGCATTCAGGCTAGTGGTTCCCTGACTTTTCCTGTGTTTGCATGAGCAGGAATCCGCGGTGCTGTGCCCAATGTCTCTGTCACCCCCCCCCCCCTCCCCGCAAACAGGCGTCCCAAAACGGAGTGAGCACCAGGGCCCTGAGGACATCTACCTGGATGACCTGAAGGAGCTCGGCCCGGATGTGGTTGCCCGCTACTTCCCTAGGAGGTGAGTGGTTTTGAGCACCTGGCAAATTGAATTTAGTGGGGGCTTAACTCAAAGTAGATCCACTGCACAAAATTGCCGGTGGTGAAGTTTAGGGTTAGGCTTCTATTACCTACTATTCCTTTAGTAAGATAATAGTAATAATAATAATGATGTTACATTTGTATAGCGCCTTTCACAATCCAGAGGTCGCTTTACAGGAGGGAGTAAAAAAAAAAAAAAAAAAACAGCAATCGGCAAAGGATGAAGAGACAGAAGAGAAATGTTCATGGAAGATGAATGTCTTTAGTTCAGACTTGAAGGAGGCAAAGTCATGGAGAGACTGGGGAAGAGAGTTTCATAGCTTGGGGGTCATGGCACTGAAGGACCTGCCACTCATGGCGGAAAGTCCAGTGCGTTAAACGTATGACTGGACTGAATGACCTCTCCTTAATAATGATCTGTTCTTGAGTAAATGGGTTTAGAGTAAATTAGGTTTAGACTGAAGATGATAGGTTTGAGTCCCACTAGGTGTTGCTGTACCTTCAGAGGAAACTGTAATGATTCACCAGGATGAGACTGCAAAATGTAATTTGTAATCAAATGGCTCCGTAAGGAGGATTGCCTGTTCATTGATATTTGGCCACTAGCTGAGTGTTATGTGAGTGTTGGAAGAAGGCAGATTTTCATCCTCTCCACTCACGGCAGCCAGGTGGATTCTGGTGCCAGGCAGTGGGCGGAGCCTGTGCAGTGGGTGGAGTCTGGGAAATGGGCGGGGCCACCCCAGTCAGTGAGCAGCGCGGGGGCCGACAGTGGGACTGAGTGCCTCTCTGACTCCACCAGTGACCTGAGTGAGGTCACACTATCGCTGTGCGGGGGGCTCGGCGAGAACACGGACATCTGCAAAGGTACATGTCCTTGTCTCCGTGGTAGCTGTGTTATCTTTGGCTTTGCCGTGGAAACAGAAACCATAGCATCATGATGTTCCCTCTGGGTTTTTTTTGTCTTGTAGAGAAATTTTTGCAGCATATCGTTAAATATCATGAGTTTGTGGAAAACCCGGGCGTCATCGATAATCCCAACCTGGTTGTCAAAATCGGAAACAGGTATTTAATCTTACTTTAAAGGCGCTCCCACTGATTGTAAAGAGGCAATTGCCATTTTGATGTTTATTTCTGGACACTGAGTTAAATTTTCACAGGTATTATAACTGGACTTTGGCTGCCCCGCTGGTGCTCAGCTTGCAGGCCTTCCAGAAGAGCTTGCCTAAGGTATGTCCATGCCTGCTGCGTTGCCTGTGTGGAGGCCTGCCCTCCGTAATTTATGGCCACATGACAGCCCACCTTGCCCTGTCTTCTAGAGCACCGTGGAGACCTGGGTGAAGGAGAAGATGCCCAAGAAGTCCGGCGGGTGGTGGTTCTGGCGGAAACGAGCCGACGTCACCTCTAAGCAGGTAGTGCCTCATGGGCCCTGAGTGTCGACCTCGGATGCTCATGGCGGCCAAAGTGCTGGTCCTTTGCTAGTTACATCATTTGGTGGTTTGTGTCAGCTGGACCATACAATTCAAAAGGATTTATTAGGATACTTTTGGTTTTGTATCGTTAGCTTGTAGTTCTATAAGATGACCCATAGGTGGCTCTCTGTTCCACGTCAAGTCAACTATGACACTGACTTGTGCTGGATGCATAAATCCCTTCACCGCATTCCTTTAAAAAAAGCAGCAGTGTTTAATTCCTTATTTCATTTCTGCATTTTGCATCAGAGGGGCTCGTCTTTCCCTTTACTTGCGGTTTCCTGTATTCAGTCAGAGACTAAGCTGGAGGAGTCGTCGTCACTGGGTAGAGACGAGTGCTCCCCCATGCAGCAGAGCCTCCCCTCCCAGTAAGTCAATTTCTTCACCTTGTGATGTCACCCGTCTCTATAGCAACTGAACTGTCAACCTTCTCAACATGGGGCCTCTCCTAGGGGCCCATGGTGTGACAGTGGGGCAGCAAAATTAGACATATCGATTCTGAGCATTTTGAATGTCTGTCATTGGCCTGCTTGTCATGGTGTGTCATCTGCCTCTGCAATGAGTGAGATGACTGCCCTCTCTTAGTATCGTGTAGAACTGCGGCATCTGAAGGTTTGTGAACTGATCCTACCCGTTTCAATAACGAGTAATTCATCATGTGTCGGTCAACCAGCATTGGTGACCCATGCATCTTTGCATCCTGCAGGGCCCAAGCCGGGGACTCCAGTGAAGAGGATCCCCAGGACAAGGACATGGCTGTCGGGACGGACCATAGGCCACCTGGGCTCCAGGAGCGTACTGCTGGCCACTCCTATAAGAAGTCCCTGAGACTTTCTTCAGAACAGATTGTAAGGGCCGATCCTTCCCAGCACAAAAACCAATAGCAAAGTACACAGGGGGGACTTCCCTGCCCGCAAGCCAATCGCAGATTGTGGTTTAGACAAATCACCCTGAACCAGAGGCTGGTTGATTAGTCCTCTGCTGCCAGCCGACGGGGAAAACTGTGTATCACCACCCGTGTGTTTTTATTTATGACTGATGTAGTCGAGATCCACAAAACGGGTGGAGTGTTTTTGCTTGTGTCTGTTATGAATGTATTACATGGTGGGAACCTAATGTCCACACAATGTGATAAAAACCTGTTATTTTGACATTGTGGGGACATTTTTGTGGTCCTCACAAGGGAAACTCAATTTTATAATAACCTGTGACTGCAATCAAAAAATTAAAAATATCAAAAGTCTTGTATTTTGATTGGCTACTTATGGTTAAGGTTAGGGCTGGGTGGGGGTTAAGGCTGTCATTGCTGGGATTAGGAATTTTTCCATAGAAATGAATGGACAGTCTCCACAAGGATATGAATGTCTGTGTGTCTGTGGGGTTAAATCTCTACCTTTGGGGATTAATGAAGGGCATTGGTGCACCTCTCCAAAGTGGTCCTGATGTACTGTGAGAACTTTAAAATGGCACTCATCATGCTCTTAGGCCTGTCAGCCTACATGGTTCTTCAGGTAAATTTTGCTTCATCTGTCTGGTCCCCACGCCCCTGCCCGCAGGTCTCCTTGAGGCTGAAGGATGGCCCCAATGACGTGACCTTCAGCATCACCACGCAGTACCAGGGCACTTGTCGCTGCGAGGGCACCATCTACCTCTGGAAATGGGATGACAAGGTGGTCGTCTCCGACATCGACGGGACCATCACCAAGTACGTGTCGGACCCTTACCACTGACGCGACGTGGTGGGAGGGCATCATTCGCCAATGATTCGTGGCAGAGCTGACCTCCGTGACGAGGAAAACCTTTGTTTGTGTGAGGTTAGGGTTTCAAGGTACAGCATCATCCATAAATGCATATCCAGGACAGTTTCCCAGTGTGTGGACCACGACGCAAAGGCAGGAGGCCTTAGATGGGATGTCATCGGATGGATCACGACACACAATCACATGCTGAGCAACCGGGACCCTAGTTAGCGTAATCGAGAGCATGTAAACTGTACACAACTCAATAGTCTGACTCCGATCTGCATCCGGACCGCATGATGGAGCCAGGGTTACCCCTTGAGTCACCATGCATCCTTGTAATGAATATGAATAATTTAGGGCACGTGCTTGAAACGGTGTCGTCTGTCGTATGGTGATCTGTGTTCTGCCCCCCGACACTCTATTTAGATCAGATGTGTTTGGGCACATCCTCCCCCATCTGGGCAAGGACTGGACCCACCAGGGCATCGCCAAGCTCTACCACTATATACACAAGTAAGCCAGAAACAGGCCTCGGTTCTTTTGTGTTGTGTTGGTGTAGTTGGGTTTAATATCCTCGTACTGTGTGATGCCCCACCCCCTGTGCTTTCGCCAATCTCGTGTGGGCCCCGTTTCCATGGCTTCCCATCCTGTTGCCATAGGAACGGGTACAAGTTCCTGTACTGCTCGGCGCGAGCCATCGGCATGGCAGACATGACACGAGGCTACCTGCACTGGGTGAACGACGGGGGCACCATTCTGCCCAGGGGTCCCCTCCTGCTGGCTCCCAGTAGCCTCTTCTCTGCCTTACACAGGCAAGCCCCATTCCCTCACTCTCACCTGTTGGCATTGAGGGTTTCCATTTCAGCTGCGGTAAATGTCTGTCAACATAACGAGCCCTTCCCTCATAGGGAGGTCATCGAGAAGAAGCCGGAGGTCTTCAAGATCAAATGTCTCACTGACATCAAGAATTTGTTCCTTCCCAACAAGCAGCCATTCTACGCCGCTTTTGGGAACAGGACTAACGTAAGAACGGTTTATATGTCATTTAGCATTACTGTATAATGACGATGCCCATCTTGAGTCCTCTGCCTTGCCTCACTTTGTTTGTTTCTACAGGATGCATTGGCTTATGAGCAAGTGGGTGTACCGCAGTGCCGGATATTCACGGTGAACCCGAAGGGCGAGCTTATTCAGGAACAGACCAAAGGGAACAAGTCTTCGTAAGTTCTTCAGTATTGGCAGGGGTTAAGCTGCAGCTGATGCCTGTGGTCTTTTCATAATACTAGAGCTTGACCATGTGACTGCCTCTCTGGCTCCCCCTCCTGGGTGTGTCCAGGTACTGTCGGCTGAGTGAGCTGGTGGAGCACGTCTTTCCCCTGCTCAGCAAGGAGCAGAGCTCTGCTTTCGACTTCCCTGAGTTCAGCTCCTTCTGCTACTGGAGGCAGCCGATCCCTGAGCTCCTGCCTGAAGATCTTCTATAAGCGTGACCCAGAGAGCCCATAGACCCAATTCCTTTCCTCGATACTGCTCTGGATCTCTGCACCCTGCCGTACTGGGTGAGGTTATCTAAGCAGCCTAAACGCCTGTGTCAGCTCGCTCCTGGGTACCTGCTGTGCAGGTCCATGTCATGCCATAATCTCACCAGGTGAGTAGCCGTTGCATTATGCAAGGTGAAGGATTTAATGATAATGTTGGGGTTGGATGTGACCCACTCAGGACATTAGGGCTGGGGTTGATGAATTCAGAAGGGAAGTCAGCTTTCAGGCCCCTGCATTGACATGTAAGAGGTGTCCCTCATCCATTGCACATTCAGCCCTGCTGAAGATTAACCTTGTGCCGATTTGAAAAAGATCTTTTTTTTTTTATGGAAAGGATGCCAGTGAATGTTTTGGGTAGCTCTTGCTAGGACCCAAACCATCAACCTGGCCCTGTTCAAATTCTCCCATAGCTGTCCAGCAGATTGCCTGCTTTAAGGCATCCTTCTTTTTTTTCTTGCACATCGAAAGCAGCAAATTCAAAACACATCAACCCCTGTGCTATTTTTGGGGTCTAAGTGACCCCAGTCCATTTTCAATATGAGGATAAATTCTATAGAATCTAGAATTTCAAACGGAAGTAAAATACACAAGGGTTAAGACTTGCAGTATGTCGAGCCGGTGTGAGAAGTGATTTACTCCTTTTGGTATTGATTAGTAATGTGTGTGTCTTTTTTTTAAAGCCCTGAGGATAACTGAATGTTTCAGCCTTTAATCTGTAAGTCTGTTCTTTCTGTGAAAGTAATAATCTGGTGTGGAGCGATCACACGCTGCTTACTTAAAGTTAGAGTTCATGGATTTTATTCTCTGTAGAGACGACTAGAGTAAACATGTGCCTTGGATTTCAATGCCTTACATTTCTGTAAAAGTAAATAGTAAAAAAATTCTATTTTAAATGTAAATCGTATTACTCGATTTCTTTGTACATTTACTGTATTTTTGCAGTATCGACAGGGATGACATATGACTCAAATTTAAGAGTGAAAATTATATATGCATAAACAATGTGTGCTCATCTGTTTTTGATTGTTTTTCATGGTTAAAGTCGTCTTAAACGTGATATTCCATGCTTAGAGTTAAGCCCAGTACAAAACACATCCTATATCTATATTCAGTGGTGGGAGTCACCCCTCTCTATGCCAGTCTGAGCATAGGGCTGTACCCTCTATCGCCACCTAGTGGAATTTGACACCAGCACACAAAGCCAGGTTAGCAACCCAAGCCCAGTTCCACTATCTTAGGCTTTACATCCTTCTAAATGTACTATTTCCACAGTAGTTGTTACCCAAAGGGAATTTTATTTTCTGTTAGCACTAAGTACAACAGGGATATATAAAAATGGGATTTTCTCTTCTAGCTCTGGAGTTCACTTAATACATAAATGTACATGTTAAATATGCCTGCACACAGCTGACCGAGTACAGGCTGCTTCCGGGTATCCTGTGGGACTGGTTATGTTATATGCTGGCTCCAAATGACAATGATGCCCACCTGACCACAACTCTGGGCTTCCATTGGCTGCTGCAGTCATGGATATCCTCATGCAGAGCTGTGTGTGGCTACTACACTTTCTATTCTAAGCTGTGGAAATTCCTGCTCTTATCTGTGGCTAAGTAATGTGGCTTTGTGAAACAGGATACATAAGACAGTGTGGGCAACACAGATATCGAAAAAGTAGAGTGTGTAAACCTAAAACTCTAAACAACTTTTTTTTTTTAAATATCCAAGAAAATGTAATGTTTACATATGACAAGAAAATATATTAAAACATTCTTAAAATGCTTGATTCAGTGTTAACCCGGGCCCTTCCGTTCCTGACTGATCTAATCTCAGGTTGAAATATTTTTTACATTTAGCTTCTATGGAAATTTCACACAAGTAACTGTCTCTGGATCCGTCAGCATTTGGCACATAATGGTGACTGTTAGCACAGATGGAGAATTAAACAGATCCTAGATCACTTGTCAGGGCAGGAAGGAAAGCTTGAGAGGCTACCGACTTATGGGCATGGGGTACAGATAGATGGCGCTGAAGGTGGAGAGGACTTCGTCGGAGTCCGGGGCGGCCAGCCTGCCGGAGGTGAGGACCAGCCGCACGGGTTCGCCGGCCCGCAGTGTGAGCGCCAGGGCCAGGGAGGCAGAGCCACCACAGCCGCACCGATGCCTGGGGTCCTTTTGACCCGCGGGCTCTGAGGAGGCCAGCCGCTGCACAATGCGATCAGACACTGTCAGCCTGGCCTCGACATGGTCACCCCGGTGTGCCATCAGCACCGCGCTGACCAGGTACCGCCCATTTTCCGGAACCGTAAACGTCCCTGCAGGGAAACGGATATGCCGGCTTTATATCCCGTGACATGCCCTGCTGGACCTCTAGTGCTGATACATTATCTGGTTAAAACCCTGAGTGGACACTGGGCCAATGTGTCGCTCAGCAGGTTAAGGCACTGTTGCTGTGTGTGTGGAAGGTCGTGGGTTCATATCCTACAGCCAGCATAATGTGAGCAAAGCCCTTAATCTCAAATACTCCAGGGATGCTGGCTGACTCCTCTCTGACCCTAAGCTTTCCTCTGCTCTCCTTTTTGGACAAAAGTGTCTACAAAATGAATAATATGATCACAGCGACCTGGAAGAGTTTTCCCTGGGTGAGCCGTTTTCAGTGAAATCTATTGGCTGATGACATGCTAGGCTCCTCCCCCCAGGACTCCCACCGTCCACACCGCGACATGTTTGGAGATCAACAGGCCTTCCAGTGAAAATGGCCCTACCTGTGGCTGGGTTATAGTGCTCCCCGTCATTCAGCAGCACCTTGTCGAAACGGACCACGCCCAGCTTGGCAGGATGCATCCATGGGCTGAGGCCGACGGAGAAGGAGAAGGGTGTGGTGAAGCTGCTGTGGTCCACCGCTGCAGAGAGACGTAGCACCAGTTCAGTGGGGTGTCATGGGTAATATTAGCGGCAGGAACAGTGGGGGGGGGGGGTGGCATGTTTTACCCCGGGTGAAGATGGGCCTCTGAGCTTCTAGCCTCCGAGGGGACGAGGCGACTGGAAGAGAGGGAGCAGACCTGATTCGGTGAGCAGAAGCGGGGCACACAGGTGGAGGAAAAGGCCAAGGTGGAAGGGAAACATACCTGGGATGACACTGGATCGGAAGGACACGGGTTTGATGGGGGGGTACCCTGTTAGCAGCACAAATAACAGAAGTTTGGGTCTTTCGGGAATTTCCAATATATCACCGCTGTCTAATGAAAGACATCTCCAAACATCCAGTATTTTAGGGTTGTGAAAAAATGAGCCCCCCCCCCCTAGCACCACAAACGCGACCGTCAGTGAATGGCTCAACGTTTGAAAAGGCTTTACGGAGATTATCAGTGAGACGTACATGTCAGGGTCAACAAGACGCAAACTAATATCACTTTACATTCTCGATTAATGATGCCAGCTAGCCAGCTATCTTTAACAATGTCAAGTTGTTAGAATTAGTGATATAAAGTAATCCATACAAACGGCCAGCATGAATACTAATGTTGATTAGTACAAACATAAATACTAGTTCAATAGATGACTTTATAAAACATCATAAGATCATAAGGTTCTCATAAGATGACCGACGCTATCAGTAGACTGGAGAATGGGCGTATTGCATCTATAGTGAAAGGTCACAGTCTTCAGAAAGGGGACACGCGTGGTTTCTGTGGGACAGTGACTGTATGAACAGTAGGCCTGGTAGTCTTCCTCATTACTGCTTTGTCTGCTTACGTACTTCTACGCCTGTCGCTCCACACGCGCTTTGCCCTCACCTGGTGCTCCGGCGAAGCCCTGCATGGGTTCCGCAGGCAGCCCGGCCTGGACTCGGCCGGACATCCCAGGAGGTCCGGCTTCCCCTGCCTCTCGCATGGGCTGGCGAGGGAGGGGTGGGTGCCGAGGGGCGTGGTCTGGCCGTCGGGGGCTCATAGGTGGCCGATGAGGGGGGGGGATCAGTGGGATGTGGATGTGGGGAATGAGACGACTGTGAGGCTCCAGGGGGGAGGTGGGGAGGGGTGCGGGTTTGGCCCCGGGGGACACACGAGGCGTCTGTTCCGGCCCTTGCACACCGGAAAGCAGAAAGAAGAGTGTCAGAGGTTTGAACACAGCATCATCCCATTTCCCTTTTCTAATGCTGTAAGGAAATTCACTGTACTGACACGTTTAGGCCAGCAGGTGGCATACAGATTAAAGAACTGTACCCATAATTCCTGTGTGAACTGAACCGTGTCAGACTGCATGGGAAAGAGGGATCTTCCCCCTGTGGCTTGGAGACACAATAATCACTCGGGGATTTTTATAGTGCCAGTGAAGCGAACAGCCTGTTACAAAATGATCCACTAGGTACACACCGCTTCATACACTGATTAACGGGCCTCCATTTGAGCTCACGACCACAGGAGAAGGGCTGCCTTCGGAAGGAGGCCTTTGACCGTGCCGTGTAACCGAGCTTTCCATGATCCCTTGACACTGGCGATCAGACGGAGAGGGAATCATCTATATGTGTGGGTTCATTATCGGTATAATGATCCCCTGGGGATTAGAGGTAAAATCTGTTCATGTTACAGAAACCTGCACCTCTTCCTCAGAATCTAATAGCCGGCCGAAGGACTGACGTGTGAGCCAAATTTCCCCACCCCACCCCCCTGTTTTGAATCCCCATCTCCCCCTCGCATATGTGCCCCGTGAAGCATGATTCTGTCATTCACACGGTGATTGTTGTGATAATTAGCATATGCTAACCATCACAAATCGACATTATGCGCTAAAGCCCAGACCCCTCGCGTGCTTAACGGTGGGGCCTCCTCGCCGCGAGGGCGGGGGCCCCGATGAGGAACAGATGGGGGCCGCCGCTCTTCTCCCTGGACGGCTTTGCGTGTATGAAACGGTCTGGCTGTGCTACACGCAGCTATCGGTCAACCCAGCTGCTGACCTCATCCAACCGCGCGGTGTTTCCGCAGAAACCATGACAGCGCAGGTTCAAACATTCCCTGCGAGAGTTATGCTATACAGGCTTATTAAAGCTAGCACCACACCCTGGACATACTTATAATTAAACAATAACATACAAGAAGGAGTGAGGTTGTACTCCAGTATATAACGGATGTGATTTGGTCATAGGCAGAGGGGTGCAGGCTCCAGGTAATGTAATAAATATTATATATATACACACACACACACACACACACACACACACACATATTTCACACTTACTTTTCAGTTTATTTAACAGATGAACTGTTATGGCTATTTAAGTGAAGCAATCCCTGCTTAATGGTCACCAGTCCGGGTTGTGAACCCAAAACATTCTGACTGCTCCACAGAACCTCTCCTGGGGTCCTGGCAAGCAGCAGCCCATGAAATGGGGCTGAAGACCTGCAGAGGAAATGACCTGCACAGCTAGATGGGAAGGCAGATGTTATCAGCAGGACGTTTTATCAGGGTGACACACCTATAAAGTGTCTGCTGGCTGGGCTAGGGGCGGGGGGGTCCCACAGGGAGCTCTGGGGTCAAATAGCTGAATATCTGGACTTTGATGACAATGCCCACACCAGGTTGGTGTGTGAACATCTGCATGGCCCCTTGCCTTCTGAAGTACCTGGTACAAGGACAGCCCCCCATGCTGGGGGTAGGATTGTCAGTGGGTTTCCACCTGCCCCCCCCCCCCCACCTCCTCTGGTTTCATAGGTGACTAGGGAGCAGACAGAGGCTAGCTATTACATCAGACAAAATGGATGAACACTTGGGTGTGTGCTGGCGCCCCCTGTAGGAAATGACATCACCATGCACACATCTGCACTAAGGTTTACCATGCCAGTGCCCAAATACAACCCCCCCCCCCCATGATTCAGTGTACTAATTAGGAACAGACCATCGATTCGACAAGGCAGTATGGGAACCAGCCCCCCTCTGACCCCCCGAGAGCTGGCAAGAGAACAGAAGTCGTTTCAATAGCTATATGTCCCAAGAGATGAACAAGCAACTTAGAATGAATAAACTGAAATACAAACTAGTTTAAAAATCCTCAACGTCTATAGCGTGCTGCTTGCAGTATTGGGTTTGGTCAGTACTGAGTGGGTGTGGTCTGTCATAAAGTTCTTACTGCTTAATAACTACCGCATGAAAGGCATTCTGTGTGAGGAGGACAGCAAAATAACTGCCGTAAGACTTTCCTCTCCCTGGAGGAGAAAACGAAAATGTCTAAACATCAGAGTCAAAACCAGAGGCAGACAAACTCCCGTTCCTTAAACTGCCATGAAAACAAAGACACTAAACAAACAGTAGAAAGGCCGGTGTAACGCAGGTCAGGCTGCGCTGTGAATGACATACTGCGGCCAGGCATTTGAGACACACAGGACTTTCGTGTAGGACTCTCCCTGAGTTAAACTCCAGCTGTTTTAACATCTGAATGCTTCCTGTCGCCATGTCAGCCCATCGTCCAGCTATGTGGATTCCGTTGCTATACGAGCCTATTCTGCCTCGATATGATTATATATCCGGGGCCCCAGAATTTGATATAGGACTCCCAGCACTTCTAAATGTCAACTATGCTTCCCTGCAGCGTAGAACAGAATTTCAAAACAGAAAACAAGTTTTTGGCACTATGGCATAAATTGCATTTTATATTGTAAAATGGGGGAATTCTTATTTTACTAGGCCAACTGCTTACACCCAATACTACTCGCTCCCTTACAATTAAACCAAAATCCTCTCGGATATTTCACAAAGATCTGTAGTTTTGATAGGACACCTCAGCAGACCCCAGGGGACACTGAAAGGGCTCACCTGGTTTCTGAGGGCTGTTTGCAGTTCTCTCTGGAGTAGTCTGGTTCATTCCTGACAGCTGGTTCTGGATGTTCTTGAGTAATTTCTTCATGTCCACTAAATCCTTCGCCTGTGTTCCCACGGTTGTGTTGATCTGGTGAACGCCGCCCTGCAGGCGGTTCACCGTGTCCTCCAGGCCTCTGTGAAGCTGTTGCAGCTCGGCAGGGACACCCTCTAGTTTGCTGCAAGCCCTCTCCATGTCACCGATGCGGCCGCCCGCTGTCGATATGTCCTTCGCCATGCCTTCGGTGGCCTCCCTGCACCGCAGCAGCTCCGAGCTCACCTGACTGCTTAGGTGCTCCACCCTTTTTCGCAGTTCCTCCACCTGACTTCCCAGCATTCCCTCCATGAGTTGAGGCGTATCTGTTGGGGAGCAGGTGACACTGATGTTCTGGAGCTCGAGGGCTTGCTCGGACAGAGATTCCCCGAGGACAGCCACCGCCCCCTGGAGGCTGTCCACGTCTTCACGGAGAGCGCTCATCCCCGCCAGCATGCCTGCGACGTTTCGCCTCTCTTCCTCGGTGATCGTCAGTTGACTTTGGACCAGAGCATTCAGCTCTATCAGCTTGTCTGTGTTGACATTCATCTCAGTAGCCAAGTCGTCCACGTCAGTCCTGCAGAGCCTGAGCTGCTCCTGGAAGGCATCGAGGCCTTCGGGCCCAACCCCGCAGCTCTTGGAACATACCATCCCCAGAGCATTAAGCTTCTCCTCCAGGCCCTGGATGATACGCTTGTTGGAGCTGACCTCAGTCTGTAAAGCCTCTCCCGGCTCTATGGCAGCGAGCCTTTCATCCAGCGACCGCTTCAAGGCCTCCACCTCATCGGTAATCAGTCTCGTCAGCTTTTCATCGATGTAGAAGCAGTGCACCTCAGTGTTCCTTTCTGTGACATTGAAGCGAGCCTCCAGCTCTTCAAACCGTGGCCCAAAAATGTCCTCTAGCCTCATAGAGGACAAATGCTTGAGCTCGTTGTCCACCCTGGCGTTCAACGCACGGCCGGCTTCAGCAATCCGTGCTATGTCCCTGCGGAGCTCGGCGAGGCCATCCAACCTTTGGCTGGGTATAGTCTCTCCGTAGGTCCTTGCCGGCCCTCCAGTGGTCCCCAGGCTGAACCGGAGGTCCTGGATTTCAGTGCGCAGGTCTGCCTCGTTATCGGTGACCAGCTTCGCCAATGAGATATGATTACGTTCCTGTGTGGCACACTGCTTCTCCAGAGACAGGATCTTGTGGTCGTAGGAGCTCTTCAGACCAGCCATCTTCAGGTCCATTTCCTCCAGAAGCTCCTGCTTCAGCTCTTTAAACTTGTGGTCGATGTAGGTCTGCAGGGAATCGGGATCGTCCTGGGTGGGGGTGCTGGACTGGGGGACCCGGGATGCTTCCCTCAGTAGGCGAGGTGGTCCCTCATGGGACAAGGCCTGCCGCGGCGCCTGAGGAGCCCTGGCCAGGGTGGTCACACTGTCTGGCACGCCATCCTGAGAGCTCCCCGCTAGCTGCAGGTCACGGAACAGAGCATCCCCCTGGGCCTCTGGCCGCAGGTTCTCGTTCAGGCCGGACAGGGTGGCCTGCAGGTCCTGAACTGTCTGTGAGAGCCGCTGTACCTCCTGTTCCAGCTGGTTAACCTGCTCTGGCCCCTGCCATGGGCTGCTATGCCCAGCCTCTACCAACTCCGGCCCTGGGAGGGGGAAACATACAGCAGATAAACATCAAATCCCCATAAAAAAAAGGTACAGAAGAACATCAAGTCATGCCCTGTCACATTCCTCAATTATAATATATATATATATATATATATATATACACACACACACACACACACACACACGTCCCCTGAATATTTAATTTGGTTTCCTTCGCCCCCCCCAAAATATGTACCTTTGATTAAACATGATTAAATTTAAATCATTAAATTATTTGCCCCTGCCCCCAATATCAAATACCCTTGCTTTCAACCGACTGGTTAGCTTCTTACAAATTTTTCAATTAATTATTTGATAAAGAAGCATAAATCACAGTGGAGTAAGGAGAAATACGAAAGAGACGTGAGCTTTACTGGGTGCGTAGTGGGGGTGAGGGTGGTGTCCGGCCATGGCCTGTCTGTAGGGACTCGACTTGGGGGTCTTGCAATCGGGGCCCTGGAACGCTGGGCAGCACCTCCATTCCAGCTCTGTCACCATCTTGTAGCCTATCTTATACATCGGTCGGAACTGGGTCCGAAACCTGCGGACAGCAACCGGTGTGTCTCTGACAATACAGTATGTTCTGAACTTGGAAGAACAATGAATGACGTCATTTCCGCTTGGGCTCGCAACTCTCCGCAGCATCTGTCACAAAGATCACTTGGAACAGCAATAAAAGCGAATGACGGTCCTTCCCAAAAGGACTTTCTCCTTTAATGACATTTAACACCATGTGTAGAAGAAAAGTATTTTTATATGTCGTTTATGGTTTCATATATTGCTATTTATTTTTAAGAGATACTGACATCACTCGCCGCAGGCAGTCGGGCTCCCCCGGCGGGCAAGCGGAGTGCTGCGGCTCCGGCTCCGGCCCGGGCTCCGGCTCCGCGAAGCTCTCGGCGCTCGCCAGCACCGCGCAAGTCACGTTCTTGTGCACGACATGCGCGCACCAGTTTCTGAAATGCATTACAAAAGACGCGACCGCCAAACTTTAACAAAGAAAAAACAAAGACGTGTGATAAACATATATTGATAAATTGTATCAGTGAATTGGCAGACTTCGCACCCAACTACAAAGCAGAACTTAAAGAAATATATTAGAAGACTTGCAATGTTTGAAACAAAACCTGTGATTTGTGCGTTCTTCCGTCAATTAAATGCCATGCATTAGCTTGCGGTTCCTGTACGCAAGAACTTTCCCTTGTGCAGATTTAACAGTCAAAATTCCAGCATTCCACACGACCTTATCGTGGAAGGTGATAATAGAGATGCAATGGTGGGACCTAATGACTTTTTTTTGTAAATCAGTTCCAACTGTGTGTTTTACAACGCCTTTAAACAAATGGCTAGACTGGATTTAGTCGTACAAAGCAGAAATGAAATAAGGATGCATACTATTTACAAACATTTATATCCCATTGAAATATTACGTCAATCGCTTGGAATTGTACTGAAATTAAAGTAACAATATAAGTATAATATAAAAAGCAGGTTACTTACTTGTTTTTGTGCCGGAGTCCTGGTCCGGAGTATGCGGAACCCTGAAACAAGTCATAGCTGAGCGGCGTAGCGTGGAGCAGGGAGAAGGTGAGCGTGAGATAGAAGGTGCAGCGCTGGGACCCGCCGCCCATTCCTGCAGTGTATATGTATTTAAAAAGCAAATAAACAGACGACGTCACGAATTTAAAAAGGCAAAGACGAAAAACCTTATAAGTATTTTAAAATTATTATTATTCCATTTTAAAAAGAGGGATCACTCTCCGCAGTCACAGACACTGACAAACTTGGGGAAAGTCAAGCTCTGCTAGCCTGTTCACATATGACGAATGCTGCTCACCAAGGCGGGTGTGTGTGTGTGTGTAGGGGGGGTTCTCCGCCCCCTGCCCACCTCCTTAAAGGAATCCCCCCCACTCCACACACACACACACACAAAATATTACCATTTCATCCGTCATTCACAGTCCTTTTACTCATTTTATCCAGTTAATAGTTTGTTTGACACCAAACGTTTGCGACTCACTTTTATTTTGGTCATGTAACACTGAAATAATACGAAAACCGTCTTAACTTTCCTGCGATGGGCTGGCGCCACGTCCTGGGTTATTGCTGCCCTGTGCCCGTAGGATGGGACAAGCAGGTATGGAAAATGAGTAGATGGACTTACAATAATGCAATTATACAGAAAGAAGTAGCAAATAAATGTATAGAGATGTATTTAAAAAGCTAATAGCTTTAGTGAATGGAGGTAGCTGATTAGCCAACTATCCAGTCCGTGACGTGTGGGTTCATCGTGACAATCAAGCTAAGCTCAGTCAGGAATGGGTGGATGGTGGGTATCAGTAAAGAGCAGTCAGCACCTGGGACAGGTATACCTGCTTTTAGGAACATGAACCCCCTCCAGCTTGCTGCTGTGCATTGCTAGTTGTGTGTGTGTACGTGTGTGTGTATGTGTGTATGTGTGCACCCTGCGATGGGCTGGCCACCCGGGGTATGCCCTGCTCACTGGCCTTTGTTTTCTGGTATGATGAGATTTGATGGCTTCACTAACTTGTTTAGGATAACCGCTCATGCAGCTTTGGGAACAGCTTGTAGAGATCCAGAATCTTCCTGTCACCCAGTGAATAAGGCAAGCTGGCTTGGAGCTCATCGTTAGAGTTGACTCTCATTGCAGATCAGTTTTGTCTTGCTATATACACTTATGCCTTATCATTATATCAGTAAGTTCCTTTCTTATTACAAACAGAGCAGTTCATGTTTCTGGGAAAATAGAAGATGAAAGATTTGATGGTGAAGAAGTCAGGTTTGGTCAATGGTGAAGTTTTCATCACTGGTTCAGTGGGCGGCTCTGTATATTTTTTAGATGTAGATTTTTTGACATCCTGTGAGTTTGGCTATTAGCTAAGCTCACAGTAATGTTTACTTGACATGCGGACTGGGACACAGCTGGAGTATTTGTTTCTTAACATATGAAACTCTTAATAAATATGCTTAGAAGGTTAGAAACTGCTTTATATGTTGCGCAATATTCTTCGTTTTTTTCCCATCCTCTCCTGGAAGGTCTAGATCGAAAAATACCAAAGTGCTAAGTCAAGCTGGCTCCAGCGTTCAGAGTGTCCTTAGGGTCCTTCTCTGCTCAGATTTCTGCCTTTGTGAATCTGATGCTCATGACCTGAAAATCTGGTCCTTCTGGCTGAAAGTCGAAGCGAATGTGATGAACAGTTCTTTAAAAACCTGTCCTTGAGGCCTTGTCACAGACCTCAAATTCAAACCCAACAATGTCGGAAGTCAAAATAACTTTGCTGTCATCTTCAGCTGTATGATTCGTGGCCATACAGTGAGAAAAAATTACGATCTCATTAGTCACAGTGCAAGGAACATTAATAAATAGAATATAGACGTTTAAACACGGCATTTGGACATAACACATAAAGAGAAGAATACAATTTAAATATACAGTTAAAAATACAGTTAAATATAGTAAAAAAAAAAACAAGGAAAGGAGAAGCACTTTGCGTTAAACTATACTCACAAAAACTGTCAAATGTGAGTGTGTGGATGAAGAGAATGGAAAAACAGCATTGCTGATTTAAAAACAGTAAAAAAATGTCACAGTGTAGCATTGTCTAAATCAGCGTTTCCCAATCTGGTCTGTGGGGACCCGCAGACAGTCCACGTTTTCGCTCACCAGGAGCTGGGAGGGAGCAAAAACGTGGACCGGTTGTGGGTCCCCGAGGACCGGATTGGGAATTACTGGTCTACAGTTGAGGTTGCGAGTTGAAACCTCAGGAGTGGACCGTTTGTATGTGCTGGGCCCAACTGATAGTTAGTTAACCCCGGTGTAGATCTGATGGATTTCATTAGCTCATAGCCAAGAGTATATGAAAAACAAAGCAGTTGCATCTGTACGTGGCAACAAAAACTAGCATAACAAAATAACAAACTAAATAAAGCAAAGCTGAGTGATTAAATGAATGGCCTCCTTTGGCTAGGTTCCAGGCATGATGTGTGCTGTCTTGTTTGCTATGAGCTTACGCCGTCCATCCCCTCCTCATGCTCCCCGGCTTCTATTGGGACAAATGACTTGTCTGCCATTGGCTCAGCTAGGTGGTTGCAGAGCTATGAAAATAAACAGAGCGCTGTAATAAAGAGCTAGGCGTTGGTCAGTTCTGTAACTGTATTTTTAGGGACAACAGGATGGTCACCCAGGTGAAGCCTGCAGTTCTGAGCGCATAAGGCTTTCCGTGTCTTACAGCTGCCAGTTTACTGCCTCTGATAGCTTTTGGTTTGCGCAGCCACCCTCAGGCATAACAGAAGGTGTGCCAGGCTCCTGCAGTCAGACTGCATCGCCCTGTTTTTACTACTGAGTCGCACTTCTGCTGGGATGAAAATCTGTCTCAAAACGGGTGAAAGGATCAGTGTAAAAAAGCAAGAAAACTCATACTCATGACAATAATTTATCACGGGTCAGCATGTGTTGAGTTAGTTGTGTTTCCACTCCTGGGTGTTTAATATAGTGATGATCTGCAGTGTTTTAGCTGTGGAAAGTAATTGAGATGGAATCTGTTAACAAGCTGTGATATTGCAATGAGATGTAATTTTCTAATAAACTGTTATATATGATTTACCCATGTCCCACATGGTATTCACTTGATGTCTATTTAAGCTTTCCCGTCACATCAGACATTTGGTTTTCATCGCTCCACTGCCTGTTCCTAGTTTGTGGGAAGCGTTTTTGTTGAGTAGCGGGTTTCCGAGAACCATTCTGGGTCACAAGCACACAGATAAATCTGACCTCAGGCATGAAACCCTGGTTCCCTGCACCTTTTCAGGTAATTTCCAAAATAAAATGTTTAAGTCTCTCACTGGAAAAAAAAAACTATATAAAGGGTGCTGATTAGATAATCATCCTGACTTTACGAATAGCAGGACACAGGACAGAGCTGGCATTTAACCAATAAGGAGTTTTGGAACTTTTGTAGGACACAACCACCTGCCAAGAATGAACTGGCAGAGAAGCCAGCATCCCATGTATAAATGTCTCAGACGGTGTCTCCAGGGCCCTGCTGGCTAGGCAGAGCAAAAGAGGCTTCCCCATTTCAGCCACGAAAGAATGAAAAATAAAAGGAGAGGCGTGATCTCTTAGGTTTACTAAGATGTGAAAGAAATGTAGCTATATTTATTTACAGCAGGGGGTGTAGTGGTTGAGAAGCCCAAAATATGACAAAAATATCAAAATGCTAGGTCCAAGTCATAAAGTAGGATGTCCTATTGGACTGATCAATAACGTGTTTTGGCAACAGAGCCAGCGTTATATATGGGTTGGCTTGGAAAAGAATGAGTTGTGCAAGTTGCACTGAATAACTTTAATTTTAAAAGCATCTGAACTTGAAAAGATGCATGCTAGTAAAATATTTGAATATGTTCTACATTTACAGAACACTCTTCAGTCATGGTCTTGCTTTAGAAAAGCTGTGCAACTACTAATATTACGTCCAGTAAAACCTGATATGTACTGAAGCTCTCCAGGAACAAAAAGATCTGCTGAAATCCCAAGGTGGGGATGATGTAAGAGTGGAGAGTGGAAAGAAGTAAAGTCTTCATCCTTTTTTCCCTTGGTTCCAAAATCCAAGCTCCCCGTTCTACCCTCAGTGAACCTTGGGCCAGAAGAGGGTGTGGATGCTGAGGTCCAGCTGCAGAGACCAGTGAGCCACACGTCAGCTACACCCTGCCACATGCTGCTATTGCATCATCCGGACTCCTGAGAACACAGACCTGAAACCTAGACAGAGCACTTAGCTTCCCGTCGTGGGACTCACTGAACAGCCTGAGATAATCCCAAAAAACATCATTACTCAGGGCAATAAAAATTGAATTTAATTTCTTCTTTCTGATTTCGGGTTGCTCGCTGCCCTCTGGTCATCTGAAACCCATAAATCGTAATTTTTCTATGAGGGGGAAAAAAATCTGAAAAATAAACAAATGTCTTCAGAAGGAATTTTCCCATTTCTGACACACAGCGTTAGTGTTACTCCCAGACCCCAGATGATGGGCCTTCTTACATCACTGGCTCGAGTCCGTTGCTGGAGGAACAGTGGTGTGGATCCCTGGTCTGACGTGGAAGTGCGCCAGCTAGGGGTCTTAAGTCTCAGACAGCAAGCTTTGGAGAAACATGTGTGCTGAGTGTCTAAATAATCTCACATTCCCATTGTACATTTATGCATAATATGCACTCTGTTAAACTACAGTTATGAGCCCCCTGATGGTTCATTGGGCAAAACCATAACATTTGTCCAGCACAGCAGCTGGCAGTGGAATCTGAGAGCACCGGAGTGCCCACCTCCAGAGGGCATGCTGTGTGAATGCACTCCTGCTGTAGATTACTGACTGTGCTTTGTCCAAACTGCTGTCCTTATCTTCTGCGCTAGCAGAGAGCCAGCCCCCACATGGCTACGTAGCCACGCCATGGGACGAAGTTAAGCTAACTCTCCCACAGTGCTGTAGCGTGTCTGTAGGTGCTGGACGTTATCGTTGATATTGTTGATGATTTTTTTTTCTCTGCAAATAAGACGCCCATAACTCGGTACTATAGATTCTTTGGACCTTTTTTAAGCTCCTTAGCAGAAATCTGTGCTGGTATACTTCCCTGACATACTTTGGTCTCATAACGTTTATTCCGGCTATATTTTTACTGTCTATTAATGACTAAATGTCTTTTTTCTGTCTAATTGTGTGTATTCAGCTACTGTAAACCTGCAGTTAATAAAATACCTATCTATCTGTCTGTCTGTTTGGAAATCATTGTCGGAAAAGTGACATAACAGTTGTGCATTTTTGTCTGTTTACAGAGCTGAGCATTATGGGAAACAATGGCAGCCCACAGCCTCACTCAGATCACTCTGTGCTCCTCCAGCTGACCAAATTAAGCTCACAAACTGAATGGGTCCAGCCTACGGATTTTTAGCCTGAAAACACCCACTGTTAAGTTTAAACTAGTGAGTACTTCACAGATTTTATTTTAATGACATGTGGATTTGAATCAGCCTCTGACTTAGTCCAGACTGAGGGGGGAAAAAAAATGTGTTGCCTGTCTTCCGAAGCCCAGACACGTTGCTGATCCCAGGGCAAACCACTAGAGGGAGTACTGTGTAATCAGAATACAAGCGGACGGAGCATAGAAGTATCAACAAGTCAGCTTATTTTGGACTTAACTAAATCATTACATTATCCCAATAATAGGTTTGCAGTAAAAGGTGGTAGAAACTGAGTGGATAATTATTGCTAACTGTTTGAAATTACAATTGAAATATTCACAGTTAATTTTGATAACGGACACCTTTTATGTTGCTGTTCTATACCATTTTATATTTCTGTGCTCATTTATAAATTATGAATGAGATTCTCTCCCAGTGCCCTAGGAGGGCAGCACAGCATGGGGGAATAGCCTGGCCTGGATGCCAGTAAGGCACATTCACACAGAAGGACAGTTCATGTTTTTGCACCTACCGGGAGCTGGGAGGGAGCAAAAATGTGGACTGTCTGGCAGGGAGCTCAGAGGGAGCGAAAACGTGTAATATCTGGTGGTCCCCAAGGGCCGGGTTGGGAAACACTGCTCTAAGCCATCAGACCCCACCTCCCCCAATCCTTTGTGTTCATTCTTAAATCTCCTGAAATCGACTGCGCATTCTTCAAAAGCCGGTAACCCTTCCTCCCACATCTGTGGCCCGCAGAAGGCTGTCACAGATGTCGCGTTGACGTGTAACTCCGCCACAGCTGTACGGCTCGGCCATTCTTTATAATTACATGGATCGCATGGGATCGCGTCTTCAAAGAGGCGAGCCAGTGGGGCTGTGTGAATCACAGCTCTTGTGACGCGGTGGTGTGTGCGTGAGAAACGTGAACCAGCAGGATGGTGGGAGTCTGAGGGGGTGAGGGATCTGCTTCAGCATTCCCCCAGGGCTTCACCGGGAGCCAGATTAGGAAAGACCCATCACATTCCCGCTCAAAGTCGATCCAGAGCAGCCTTGGGGGATTCCCAGACCCGTCAGCCTCTGTCATGGCTGTTTCCTCGGCTGTTTTCGACCTCACAACACATTTATTTAGGAGACGCTTTTTTCCAAAGTGACATACAAGCGAGCAAAGCTCAGTTTAGGTCTTATTTAGCCTGGCCCGGGTTCCCATCGAGCAAAGGCGGATTTGGGCCAAGATCTGGCGAACGACCAGAGATCTCCCACCTGAAAATGATCTGACAGTTTAAACATGCAGTCTGAATAAAACATCTCCCAAGTAACCCAGTAATACTAAAGGTCTGTATTTCCAGCAGCAAATCCGGGTTCATGGCTTAAAGCCTCATCCATGTCCTCCTGCTGGGCCGTCTCCTTCTGGGCCCTTCCTCATAGGTCACATCCTTTCCGGACCTGCAGACTGCGCTGCTTAAATAGATTAGCTTGCCATTTTTACCCCCTTCTCTAGCACCACCGGTGGAGTGATTAATTTAGTCCCTCTGAAAACCAAATTAGAGAATCCCACTAGTGCCTTAATGAATCTATTTCCTGGTTGCTGTGAGGCGCTTTGTGCTGAGCTTGGCCACAGAAGGGGCTGCTTTTCAAGCTCCCACGGCGACCTCTTCTTAACTAACTTAACTGTTCAGTAACTTAAGAAAGAGTGTATTGTGACACGATCGTTAAACTTGTGGGGCCATCCACAGTTGCTTTACTTCATTTTGCCAGTAGAGGGCAATACAGTGACATGAGTCTTCCTGTGGCTCTGTTAATGTCTCCAGCTCTCTCCCTGCATACAGAAACACATACAGACCTTCACTCTCAGCTGTCTTGTTTTGCTACAGCAAGTTCCCCAGACATCACATCAAAGCTGATCTCACTGCCTTTTTGACTCACACTGTTTCTCAGTGGAAAAGTGGACCAAGATTTGTTTTGTATTCCTTGCATGGGTGTATTACCTTTTTCAAGAATAAAATTGTAAAAAAAAAGTTTGCACATAAAGTACAGCTGGCACCTTCCCCTGACCCCAGATATACCGAACAAGAGACATAAATAAACAGCCATCAATTTTGCACAGGAGAGAGTCAGTCGTATTAATTAGTGGAGATTGCACCGTTTGTTACTGGGGTTACGGCTTAGTTAAGGGCCTGTGATGAATCGTCCTGTGAATTGTGATGTCACAAAGGGACGACCATCAATCAGCTTCCACCAGTTTGCTCCAGACACCCCAAGCTCGTTAAGGTGGCTGTCTGTTCAGCCGTGTGCCCCCCTGGGAAGCAGTGGGGTGGTGGTTTAGCTGTCCTACAGCGAAGCGGTTTTACAGTGTGAAACTGACATGAGGCACATCTTTGCTAGGATGAGATGTCGCCATGATCGATGGTCCTTGGTGTCATGAGAGAAGAACCCGGGAAGATGCTCATTGGGATAATAAAGGTAGTGAGGGGCCCGTCTGGCTCCACTTTGATGCAGATAAACACGGCAGAGGAGTAAAACCACACTAGGAACATGTGCATTTGCAGGCCGGGGGTGTGTGGGGGGGGCACTGTGGAGTAGAATGAAGAAAGCAAGAACGGAAAACGGGAAACGTTATTTTTTTGATCTTTTGCGGATGCTTTGCCTTTTTGTGGAAATTAATGTTGTTCAACACATAAAGGATTATTCTGCTCCCATGCACATGGATCGTATTTAAATGATTCGAGCAGGTGAAGGATCCACACCAGGGCTTGACTTGTGCACCATGAAGCTGCGCTGCACTGAGGGATTATATCCATCATGCCTCCAGTCACAGCTGTGCTTCAGAGGCCTGTTTCCCCTCCCCCCTCCAGGTCCCTATGGTGCATGGATGATTGACAGGTGTCAATAGCCAATCCAGTGTCTCTTTTGTATATTAAACTTGCCTGAATGTTGGTGCGTCCATGTAAAAGGAAGGTTTTCTTTTAAAAGAGGGGCGGAGCTAACCTGTTACCTGGTAGCTGGTCATGATGGGATGTGACCACATCCATGACAGGTGGATGCTAATTTTGTAAGAAGGCAGACCTTAAAACCAGCAGATACCTGTAGGGTAGTGCTTTATGGAGTATCTCAATGCACGCTTTCAGCCCAGGGTCCTGCCATAGGCTGAAGACCTGGGTCTTCAGAGTCAAATGGTTCTGAGTTCTGTGACCCCCCCCCCCCCGGCCCACTGTCCAAAAACAGGCAGTTAAGGGAACTAGTTTCTCTAATTTGCCCATGGATTCTGCAGATGTATGATAGTGAGAGACTAGCATCCCTGGTAGGAAGAGGGATGCATTTGTAGAAGCAGTCTCATTGGTGTTTGCTACTCCATAAAGGATATTTACACCCTTGTGCAAATTAATTGAAACAAGTTTTCAAACAGACATCCATGCAGTGGCCTGGGACCTACTGGTCTGCACAGCCAACAGGGCAGAGAGAATGCTGAGTGGATGGATAGAGGAGGCACTGTGCCAACAGACTGGCAGGCTGCTCGGGTGGGGTTAGAGCTGGGTGGTATGACTGAGTGGATGGATAGAGGAGGCACTGTGCCAACAGACTGGCAGGCTGCTCGGGTGGGGTTAGAGCTGGGAGGTATGACTGTGTTTCAGCCATCCATGTCTGTTTCAGGTGAATGCTCTGTGGTTCGGGTGCCTCCCCGTGTCGTCGTGGGGTTTCCTCTGGTTTCCCCATACAGTCCAAAAACATGCTGAGGCTGATTGGAATTGCCAGTGGCCTGTGGCCTGTGATGAAGTGGTGCCCCATCCTGGGTTATTCCGACCCAATTTTTATCAGTCCACCAGGTTCTAAATCTGGACCCAGGGTGATAAATATGAATTAATGTGGCTGTGATGTCCATCTTAAATGTGGTCAGTCCGTCTGCATATAGACGCGACAATTTGTTTGTGTAGGTATCCATCTATACTCCGTAGTCATATATCCGATTCAGGGTCACAGTGAGCTGATCCCAGGATAAAAAATCCAGAGGGAGCCTGTGATGCAGGAATTCCATCGCAACGAGAGCACACACACTCACTCATGTGTGGACACGCATGTATGCATGCTCTCCGCATTGCTGCTGAGCAATTTATCGGAACGTGAAATGTCAATACACCCGTAAGAGTCTCGACCCATGAAATCTTAATCAGGTCGTTGGTTCCTCGTCACCGTAAATGTTAATGAGGTGAGATCGCTCTGGAAGCGCGGGGGCTTGGCAATACCATCACGTCTGTACAGGAAGGCCATTCTGTGGGGGGTGGGGGGCAGTGCCCTTTAAATATTAAGGGTGATGCATGGAGGGCCAGGTTGTGGTTAATGACTACTGTGTAGAGAACATCCAGGAAATATAGATCCAGTGATTCCAAGTCTATGTATGATCCATCCCATACAAATGGGACTGTTTTTAAACACTAAGCTGTCCTCCTAGCCTTTGATCCAGTGAACCAGGTTGAGGCATTTATCTTAAAAATCTGCTGTCAAATCCCAAACAAGTGTCATGTCACTGGACACAGTCCATCCTCAAATTGCATACAAAACTACATCTGAGCTACACCATTCATTTTGAAATCACTAATACACTCCAGAATGACTTACACCCAGCTAACAGGGAACGTTCCGAGAACTTTAACCAATGTTATGTTAGGCTCTTCTCAAAGTTGGCAGCGAAAATTCTTACTGTAACATTAATGGAACATCATTTCCACGTTTAACATTTTACGAAAAGTTCTGTCAATGTCAGCTGTACCTGAACATCCTTTTAATGTAATTAATGTTGAAAAATATTATTTTATAAAAGTATGCTATGAACATGCCATTCAGCCTTGAACCTGTGATCACTGACGTGTGAAGCGCTGCTCTGCTGTGCTCTTTGTTTGTCTTTGTTATTATTAGTCATAGTTGTAGTAGCGGGGCAACGTTCTGGAAACATCAAGAAAGCCCAACAGTTTGAATGATTCCATACCTTATTCGTAACATTCGGTAAACGTTTCTAGAAAGAAAAATTGTTGGTGGGCCAAGCTCCACCCTCCATCTGAAATCGTCTATCAGTGACCTCCACACTTCAGCTTAAAAGCATCTGAGTTCCGCTGTCGATTCGGTTGTACCCTTTATGTATTCACACACACGGGAAACCTGACTTTTATCGCCACCTTGACCACCACACTCAGTCCTCAAATGACTTGCACACAGCGGTAACCGCGGATCCCCCAGACGAACTTAACAGGATGTATAGTCTTACACAAACAAGCGGAGTGTATTTAGCAGACGTGAGTCACGCACCTGCAGGCAGGGTAAGATGCTGATTGGCCCACATCAGTCTGCTCTTACGTATGCTTGGTGCCTGACGTTCGTCCTATACCTTTGAGTCATGTGTGTAGGTAGAGTATGTTCCCTTTTGGGGTTTGGACTTAAAGGTGCAATTAGACACTACACCCATCCTGTCTGTTTTGTCTGGTATCAGGTGTTAGGGAGCGTCTGTAAATGTACATACAGTTCCTTAAGATCATACAGTTTTATATGCTACTTAAGCTATTATTTTTAGCCATCTTTTACTAGCGTTATCAAGCTATGTTGGCTAATGTGCGTGGCAGACAGATCCTATCTTATTTTCACTGAAGAGCATATTCATGCGTGTGGCATGTTCAAAAGGTCATGGATGCACTTCGTGGTGGATGTGGTGTCTAACAATTCACCTTTATGATAAAAAAAATTTGAGTGAGGTGGAATAGCACCCCCCCCCCACAAATCTACCAGGTCCAATAGATGGGTCTGCTGGCCCAAGGATACCCCCACTGCCAGAAATTGTGCTCACCCTGGACACTTTTTCAAATGAAAGTTTGAATTTTCTCTCTTGACTTCTTTTCAATGTGAAACATTCATCTCTGCTTTAACAAGGATAAAAAATGACTTTGGCTGCATATTAACAGAATTCCTTGACCTGTTTGTAATGGCACCCTGCAGTGATCCTGAAAGACTCGTACGTGTGATATGAGGTGTAATGTAATGGCATGTAGTGCTATCTGAGAGAATATAGCGTTATGTGACATTAGGTGGTGTAATGTGACAGCGTGTCATGTTATGTGTTTGTATGTAACATTACGTGCTGTTATGTGGTGTCATGTGATGGTATGTGAGGTCATGTGACTGTATGTAATGTTCTGTGGTGGTATAAAGTGGCCTGTAGCTCCAATAGATTCAGTGAAGTAGTGTTGCACCCCCCCCCCCCTTTCTGTAGACTGACCCTGAGGCCAAGCGACATAGACACCTGGAATTGGACAAGGAGGACACATATGACCCAGAACCAGTAATAGTTCCACCTTCAGTCAAGCTAGGGGGAGGGGTTACACTTTCTGTGCTGTGCTGAAACTTGTGGGCACATCATCAGCCAATCACTTTGCATAGGGGGTGTGTTTAGAACAAAGTGGCCAGAGCATGTTTCCGCCTCCTAAGTCCACACTGACCGTGTGTGAGTCGTAAGGACATAAGAAGCATGTTGCTTCAGGGGTCAGATTACACTAAGGAGGTAATTTGAGGCTGGAATTGTCTTCATGCCTTAATGTGCTTGTCTGAGTCGGATTGAATCAGTGCCAAATAAGCGGGGAAATTGGGCTCCGGTCTCCATAATGCAGCCTTTTTATTGTCCATTATCGACCACTAGCACAGATTACATTAAAAAAAAAAAAACATGCACCAATTAGATCTGACCATCTCCTCAGAGGAGCTGTGTTTATTTCCCGTTATTTAGAAATCGCCGAACGGTGAGGAAGCAGTTAGCAGCCGTATCCTCAAAGACGTCCTGGAAATGGTGAAAGGAGGGCCGAGTGAATGTTTTCAATACCCGCAAGCAGCGATGGGGACGTCGCAGTGGGATGGCCGGTGCTCTCACCGCAAGAAATGTGTTCCTTTCAGAAGTGGCATAAAGTGTAATCTTGTTTAGTCATCCGTAGGCTGATACATTATATAATTTAGTCACTTAGGCCCTTTTGCAAAGCACCTTAATTAGCTCGAATGTTTGAACCTCCACCATTTATAAGGCTGAGCCTTTTCCTAATTGTCTTTTAATCAGTTTCAGACGCAGTTTCTTCGTCTTCCACTGTTTCCTGTGCCTGGCTTGTCACACCTTGGCCACACCCCTGGCCACACCCCCGGCCACACCCCTGGCCACACCCACCTCCAACTGAGGGACAGCCTCTTCCCAGTTGGCTGTTGAAGGATTTAAGGCCAGAGAGGAACTGTTTAATCTGGGTATGGATATCCCCCAACCCAAATATTCAGACGTCATTTTAGTCATGTGATCCGACTGACAGGTGAATCTCCTCTCTCTTGGGGGCCCTCACTCCTCCAGGGCTGCAGATTCGATCCCCGTGCCCAGTGATGTCTCTATGAAGCTTCATTCTACTTTAATTTTCAGGTGCTTGATTGAAATAATACATATCCTAACTGAAATCATTTAGCCTCATTTCTCTACAGCAGAATTGGCAATGATTTGAAGATATTGATTTCATATTCATTTTTACTGCCGGTTACCGGATCCTGCAGACCATTCATATCACTTCCCCCACGTCAACAGGTGGTTAGATAATGTGGAGAGATGGATTAGTGAGGCGCAGTTAATATAACACAGTTACTCATCACAAATGAGGTAGAAACTATTTGAATACTAGATGGGCTCTAAGAAGGAAAATAACGCTTCATGTGAAGAATCTACATGGATAGTAGCTACCAAGTTAACAATCCCTGTCAGAAAGGGGCCACCGGTTATTTCTGAAAAGTCAGAGGTGTTCTTTTAGGGTGAATAGGGTAAACTATCCTAGTGACGTCGATGCTAATCCTGTCGCCCTCTTGATGTTATCTCCTCTCTGGATGGAGAAACTGCCCAGACAGAACCGAGGGTGGAGACCTTCTGGGAAACGCTGAAATTTATTTTATTGACTTTAAAAAAAAGCTAAACAGAGGAGAGAGGAAGAGGTAAACAGCTTTATTACAGCTTTCCCTCAAAAAAAGAGCCACATACCGATATTGCTGTAATGCTTCAAAAATCAATATTGGTTACAAAGGGGTCCGAGCACAATAAGCCTGAGTTATTCTGGGAGCCACGGCCAGTGATGGGGGGCCCTGTGGGAAATGGGGGCCGGCGTGCAGACGTCCGGGAAGTGCGGAGGCTGCAGGATGCTTGGCTAACAGTTCAGTACGCACTCTGCGAGCCCGCAGTGGCCCGCTAACGCTCCAGCGACGAGTGCTAATGATTTGATATTACAGGGAATGGGGAGATCGGCAGGTCCTCAAGTCCCTCCTTGGCTCGTTAACCGTTTCTTTGAGCATGTGGTTGCAGACTTGGCATGGTGAGGAGGCCATTAGCTCACTGCTGACATGGAGCTGGGCCTGTTTCGAACCAGAATAATATGTGCAATTAATGAACTAAATATTAATAAAAAACATATGGGCATGTGTGGTGCTTACTAGGCCAGACAGCTACCACTTGTGTATGATTTTCTTATCGCTGGACAATTGACATCAACTCAGGCAAGTATACCTACAAGTAGATTAATCTCATTTCTGATTGGCTGTTGGAGTAATGGCAGCTACTACCGTCTCTGGCTTTGATTAGCTGCCGCACTGTCAGAAAGGCAACAGTATGGACTCCTGCCAGAGTTACATTCGCTTGAGTAATTCTTTGCTAGCATTTCCCTCCTTTCCCTTAGGCTGACACGCTCAGAGAGGTGGGTACGTTAAACTCTGATGGCTCTCTCCAAACTGGATTTGATGTCCCCCCTTTTATTTTCTCGGCCTGTGATCTGTTCTCTCTTCGGTGCGCCGTCTGTCTGAGAGACGGACTTGGGGGAGGGGGGGGTGTTGATCTTCCTGCTTTTTGACATTTCCCTCTAGGCTCTTAATGCCAGTCAGGCCTTTGAAAGCCAATCGGGGAGACCAGGGAGGAACGAGCTTCGCAAAATGGAACTGGTGGGTGGCTCAATGCGAAGTAGCTATAATTCAGTGGTTTCTTTTTGCTGTTTACGAGTCAAAGGCAACGCTCTCCCCAGCATATGCGCAGGCGGGGAAGCTATTTCTGAGATCCCCCTGGGGGAGGACATTTTCCCAACGACAGCCGCGGTGGCGCATGGGCCATGTAAACATGCTAGTGTGCTCTCTAGCGACCCCTACTGGTACATCAGCCCTTTGTTGCTGCATCAACCCTATGTTGACCTTTGTCACAAACTTTGTGGGTCGTCCATGTGGGAAACAGAGCCCTGGTACTCCTGAAGTGAAAACTTATAAGTTTGAAGGTTCTTCTGTCTATTGACAGCATGTCCCAAGTTACCGAAGTCTCGATTTCATCCGTGATTCATAGCAGTAATATGTGGATCTTATGAAACAGTCCATGCTTTTTTTTGCACAGTAATTCTGTGGGCGCACACACCTTCGGTTATATTAATACAACAAGAGAGCCGAGATCACTGCATAGTCCTGGAAATGTACTAAGATGTAACAAAGAGATAAAGGATCCTCTGCTGTTCCATGGATGTATGTGGAGAATGAAAATAAAAAAAACGTGATGGAGATGTTTCTATGGAAACGCAGGTAGGGCCATTGAAAAGTGTTCCTGTTGGCCTTGAGTCACACCCGGGGCCCGTTGACTTTGGCAGTCTCCCGAAGGCCAGGCGTGCGTGTGCGACCTCGCTGGGAGTGTGTGCTGCCTCGCTCACCGCGCGCGTCTTTTGTTGTCGCCGGTGCATTCCATCAGCCCTAGCGTTACATAAGCAAACGCTTTTAGTGAAGTCACGACCGGGCAGCTTTCATAAGCATGGGAGATGCTCCGAGGACCCGAATCATCATCCTTGCCAGGTGTCTGTCCCTCAGAAGGTCTTGAGAACCTTATCTTCCAATAAGGTTCAAGCTCTTCATTGGCCATATCCAACAAGTGCATAGGAATGCTTCTGCGTTCGGCCAAACTCATTTACAAAGACTAAACAAAACAATTCAGACAGTGCAAAACTATATTATGATATTGATAATTATATTTGACTTTACCTGCATCTGTCATCCACCAATCTTCTAACCTAGGGGGTCCCCAACACTTTTTTCCTGTGGGCCAAATTCCACCAGTTACACAAAGCCAAGGTCCACTGCGATTGACAAAGTTTGTCAACCTGAGAGGATCCACTAATGATAAAATTTGCTGACCATGGGGGTGTAGGAAATCAACTGCACCATCCAGATTCAACTGTAGTTTCGTCCAGATGCAAACTGGAGTCCGCCAGTTGGTGATCACTGTTCTAACTTCTTGTCCTCGACTGGATCATAGAGGGGCCATGGAGCCTTTCCCAGACAGTGCCGGGCACATGGCTTGGGTACACCCTGGATGGGATGCCAGCCCAACTCAGAGAAGATATGCACAGGTTATACGTGATTTCCTGAACTGTAAAATAGACTAGCAGCTCAGAACACCTGCACTTCATGAATGTGATGTAAAATCAACATAGACCTATATCATCATTACAAAAACACGCAAATATCTGCCTAGAGACGTATGTAGTCACTACACAGCTATTCCATGTGGGATCTTGAACAATTCCCTGACAGCGGGATCCAAATCAAAAGCTGATTTTGTCAGTAGGGAGAATTAATGCTTAATCCAGCTGTTATATCATTATCTCTGGTCAGAGGTGCAGGACGCCTCGATGGGAGATGGAAGGAGGGCGAGCAGCCCAGTGAAGGATATTGGGTCTCAACCCTACGTGGGTTTAAAGGCGAATCGACTTAGAAACACCCGGAGCTGTGAAATGGCAGATTCCCAAGGCTAATCCTTTCCTGCAAAACAGAGGACGGTAATAAGTCAAAGATTAGTCATCGTCTTCCCTTCATCATGCCTCATTATCCAGGCTAAAGGTCTCTGACACTCGCTGGCTTGTTGGGAAGTGGGATTTAAAACGGTGACCGTATCAGGCCTGTCGTAAATGTTGTATTGTACAAGCACTTTTAGAGGGCATCCTTTCTCGTGCTTCGAATTTAAACGAGGCCATGAGATCCATGACCTTTGACCTCTTGCTGCTCACACGGTGATGATGACTGTCCAGCTTAGAAGGAAAACTGGGGGATTCAATCAATAAAGAGCTTCTTGTGATAAAGGATCCATGACCCAGGAATGGTCCAGGTGAAACTTCTATATAAATGGAATTAGACATCAGATACTCCCTGGAGATTAGGAGTGGCTCAACTGGGAATGTTACAAATCCATCTGAAAGAGAACTTTCTCCTTTCCTGTATATCAGGTACCTGCTGGTTCCAACCCACTAACTCAAGCCATTACTTTGGTACCCCTACCCTGGTGTACAGGGGGCCTCTTCACTGCCAGGAGTATTGAAGGAGAACCCTGTGACAACCCTGGCACACTCTTTCTATTTTCGGTGCCATGCCCCTCTCTCATCCTCTCCTCTGTCCATACAGGGACATCACATCTGGCTGCTTGTCCAACTCTTTCATCAGTAAAAGAACCTTTACTGTTACAATGAAGCTTATAATCAGTATCCTCCGCGCATCCGTCCATCCATCCAAATGGGCATGTCATGTGTCTGTCCAGGAATTGGTTATGTAGTTATGCTGGCTACTTCATTTCCATCCATCCGTCCATCCATCCATCCATCCATCAATTTTCCTGCCACTTATCTTAACTGTGAGAGATGTGGGAAGGGCCACAAGCCTGTCCCAGGCAGCACAGCACATGAGGGCTACACCCTGGACGGGATTCCATTCCATCAAAGGGCAGACACACACACACACAGTCATTCTCTATGGGCAATTATAAGATGCCAATTAGCCTGACTGCCTGTCTACATGGAGGTGTGAAGAAACAGCGCTACCCACTGAACCACCGTGTTCCCCCCGCTCCACCCGCCTCCCTAGTCAGAATCTCAGCATTAAATATGTTCACATAACAGCTCATTAGTAACGAAGGTGGCGGACTGGCAGTTTAAGGTGTCAGACCGAATGGTTGCCGGTTCGATTCCTTGGAATATTCTGGAAAACTGCACGAAGGAGTGTATGTATCTGTCGCTATCACCCAACCCTCTCAGCTCCTGCAGAACTCTTCATTTACCTCTGAGGACTGTTTTCATTTTCCCTGCTTTCCTCGTCAACCCCCTCCCCCATGTTACACTGAAAAGAATAAAGTTCAGGGTTTTCCCCAGTTTTCCGTCACACGATTCCATCCCTGAGTAGAGCGCACCTTTCCCACGGTGACACAGAAACGTCACCTTAGCTATATGTTTCCCCGACTTGCATTGAAAGATCTGCAGAATTTACAGAGCTGAAGTGCAACACCCCTGTCACCCCAATGCCTCGGCGCATGAAAACTTGCATGGGCGCAGAATCGCGCATCTCTACTGCAAAGTCCCTGATTTGTTTTCCTTCATGGCTCCCGACGAATAATTAACCTTCTTTTTCATCCCATCTCTCCATCTGTCAGCTACACACTCCCTTCTCCCACTCCCTTCTCCTTCTACACTTTGTTTGCTCATGCATTTTGCTTAATTAGAGAATACGCTGCACTGTAAACATCTCTAATCGCCAGCAGGAGCCGTTTCTCATTCCGCGATGCGTCTCCCCCATTATTATCTTTCATCTTTCCCAGAAATCACAAACACCTCAGTCAATAATTACGGAAAAGAGACTAAATAATATTAGAGCATTGGATGTATTTCAAGGGTTTTCATCTAGTCAAATGTCTGCAATAAAATCCAATTTATTGCTATTTTGCTACAGAACTCAGTAATGGGAGAATATTTCCCCTGTGAGCAAGAGAAAACGTCGAAGGTGGGCTAATAAATGCAATCCGGAAGCGAGGATATGTGCAGATGCTTCTGGAAGGAGTCCGCCATCTTGAATGCAGCTGCCTCTAGCTGTATGTTAGTGTCCTTTGCACTTTGTAATTACAGGAGGCTCTCTCTCTTTGCTTCCATTATCGGAGAGACCTCGGTGCACTGTGTGGCTAGAGTCGTCGTGTGTTTTTTATGTTCTGTGTTTCTCCGTGCCAGAGGGAGCGGAGACATTTTCCAAACGAAATCCCCAGACTTTGGAAATGAGAGGAGCTCCCCAAACACTATAAATGTCACATCATGGGTAGTTGTGGGGGATTGTTTGACAGCAGGTCCGAGGGGATGGGAGGGCATGTCAGACTCAAGTTGATTAGTTATCATCAGTCATCGCTCTTGGACCATAGGAAGGAGCTTCTGAGTCGCCTACAGAGGGAATTGACAGTATTTCTTTTGTGTTGGCTAAACCTGTCAAATGAACATTTTTCAGGCACACGCCTCATTTGTGGTTTGTTTAAGGTTTGTGTCATCGCTAGCCTGCACAAGATATTCAAGGGGGGGGACCATGTTCAGGGGTTTTAATACGTTTCCCCCAATACAGGAGTTTGGGGGAAGCCTTCCTGAGCTGGGGGAGCCCAAAGGTGAAGCGTTTTAATGACGATCTCAGAGCGGAGTCCCCTCGTCGGATTGAACTGGATCGAATGATCCGCACGTATTGATTTCCGGATCACATCGGCGATGCTGAAAGCAGCCAAAATTGGCCTGTCTGTCAGAAACAGACCTTTCCGGGTTTGACCTGCGTCGTGAGTTATGAAGCCCCCCCAACCGACAACAGGACTATGTGCCAGCTGCACCATTAATGTCTACATCTTCCTGTCTATGAATAGAGGCTGCTAAAAATAACTATTACGTTTCTGCTCGTTTTTTTTTTGGAATCTTTTTAAGGAAAATTTTTTAATTAATGACCCCCGTGATGAATTTTAGTCAGGAGCATTCAGCTGGTGGGAAATTGGACCAGAGTTTGTCTGTCTTAACATCCTGTCTTTGAAATTCAAAGCATGAGCCCAAGAACTCGACACTGGACGGAATTTGGGTCTTTCTGGAAGGTCGATCGATAACGGCATCTTCTGTGCTCGTTTTCTCTGGGTCCTCGTTCCAGTGTTTGAACTTTCTGGTCCAGGTAGCCTGTTGTCTGAGGTTCAGTCGCTTCTTGGATTAACGTGAAGCAGGAGGTTTCAAACGCAGAATCCAATCCCAGGGGACTCCTGACTCTGTAACATGAGCTAGCTAGAATACACGTCTTGCATGCAAATACAAACTAAACACCTCAGTGAATTCCTCAAGGTTCAAGTTGAAGAATATTTCTCAGTAATATATTTCGCTGTAAATCTTGGTATTTAATGCACATCTGTACATCGAGGGTCAAATTTATTTCTTGTTGCTAAGGAAACAGCTGTATGCCGCAAAGCGATCGTTCAAACTGGGTGACAAAATCTCGATATGAACAAGATTCCGATTGTCTTGGTGTCACCAGGAATACAAGCTGGGAGGATCCCTTTCAATAACACCTCCCAGAAGAGCAGGGGACTGTGGGTAGGGGGAGTAATTAAAGGAAATCTTCTGCTAAGTCTGCCCCAACCCGCTCGATCATGTCTGAGGCAATGCTTCCAAAGCGAGACAACTAGCTGCAGCAGACATGGTCTGTGGATAATGGGAGGCTAAGGCCACCGTTCTCTGATGAGTATCGAGGGGGGGCATGGTCTCTGTGCCACTGGGACCCCCCTGCAGCGGCTCGCTGATCCTTGACACCTTTGGGGATGCTGATATTCACTGGCCTGACCTTAGGACCTAGCCACGACCCTTTAACTGACACCAACAATATGATGCGATAGTCCGTTTACTCTGGAGGAACCAGCAGGAAACAGTTCTGTCAAAGGTTTCCTATGGTGCTGCTCACTGTGATCCCAGCATTTTCACTGAGTGTCTGTTCCACAGTGTCCACCTGAGTACCAGATGGTTGTGCTTTAGGATACCAGCATGTGGGCTGAGATGCAACGTCTCCAAGGTGCAGGGAGTCAAGTGGACTGTGGGTCTGATCCCTGGTTAGGGCTCCCTTGTTACACTGGGTTCCTGACCCTAATGTGGTTCTATGGGGGTTGATACTACAGTCCATATCAAGAGCATTACCTGAGCATGATATGACATCTTGCTTAACACAAGACTGAATATGTGTGATATTTGAATCATACTTCATAAGGAATGTTGGCTACTTTGTTTCCATCCATCCATCCATCCATCACCACTTATCAGAATGGGCATGTCATGTGTCTGTCCAGTAATTAGTTGTGCCGTCTCTAATAATCAATTATCACATCAGTCCAGTATCAATAAATGACAGAAAAAAACATTTAAAAATTCTGAAGAGAAAATAATAAACTATAACAACATACTTTAACTTCCCTTAGTATCGCGATCACTAAACTGTGACTTTCAGCCTGGGGGGTCACTTCCAGGGAGTACGGGGGCAGAGCACAAGCAGATGGAGTAAAGAAGGCTCATGGGGCCACAAGGGTCACACACGTGTCGTTCACAGGTCGCATACGGGTCGCACATGGGTGACACACTGGGTGACACACGGGTCGTACACGGGTTTCACATGGGTAGGTCTTGACACTTTTTCAAGAGCCCATCAATCAGACCTTCACGCTTCTAACAGTGCCGTTTGTTAAATGTACTGAAAGGGAAAGCGCATTTGCGAGGAACATGGGCCCCGAGCTGGCAGATGCCACGTGGTGACAGGCAGCGGCCTGTCTGCCAGCCCCGCGAGGTGTCGATCTCTCACAAAGGCTCCGTGCGAGTCTCCCCACGAGCCACCCACCATGTGCGTGTGTGCGTTGGAGTGTCACCCTTGCTGTGACTGACCCCCCCCCCCCACTGCTGAACCTCTAATGGAAAAGCCCAGCCCCCGCTGGATGGCTGGGAGCCTGCCCCTGGGGTCAGGGAGATATAACGGGAGTGAAGTCCAGCCGTCGCTATTTACCATCCCCCATCCCGTTTGTCTGACCCATGTCAGCCAGAAATGCGACTCTGTTTGAACCTGGGGCCCCCAGTCCTGCTGCCTGCTGATGCCGAGAGCCGCAGTTTCCCAGACTCCCCTCAAGGAGGCCCCCCTGCCTCATGTGGACATGCTGGAAGGGTGACTATGTAGCTGTCTGAACGCTTTTCTCTCACAGAATGCAAGCTTTTCTAGCAAAGAATTCAACTGGATATTTACTGCACTTTTTCCCTTTGTGAATATAGACGCTTCAAAAATAAAGTTAAAAAGCCAACTGCATGTGTCACTGCTAACACCAAAATAACTTAAAAATAATCGATATGTTTATTTTGTATATTCTAATGCCAGTTTTTCATTTTCTGTCTTATAAAGAAGAAAAAAAAAATCATGTCTTTTGAAATAATGTTTGAATTTGAAATGAATTCATCTATCGCCCATGTATATTTGATTTTTTATTTTATTTTTATTTGGGGTACATTGTCCTGCAATATCTTGGGACTTGAGCTGGTAAATCTTTGGTCTGATAGCTCTCAAAGAAAATATGAAATGCCTGAACTGCGTCTGTTTTTCGGTGAGAAGTGGTCCCCAAATCTTCTTATAATGAGCCCATTACCCAAAATTCAAAGAAAAAGGTTGAACATTCAGTCTCTGGTCAGGATGTTGAACAGAATCATGTCATGCAGGGGCAGGGGGGCGGGCTGAATCTGGATACAGGTTTGACCAAATGGTGGACAGGAATAAAAATTCTCAGCTCTAGAAAAACACACACAATAAACAAATCAGGAAGCAGGTATAACTGGGTAACTGAGATTTCCCTGCCTTGGGATGCCCACGCCCCGTATTACCGGGATGTAATCAATAATAATAATAATAATAATAATAATAATAATAATAATAATAATAACAACATTACCTATATAGCGCTTTTCAAGTCAGAGAGCGCAAAGTGCTTCACATTATAACGCAGATGGAGGTTACATACAAGACTTCAGTACTCTGACGGTAAACGTGCGATACAGAAACATCACTGTCATCCATCTGTAGCGTATTTGCAATCCCGTGCCTGCAGCCCACCTTATGGACTCAGTGCAGGCTTACAGTCACTGTTGGAGTCTTCACTGTCCAGCCTGAGACCGGTGTCACCTCTTTCCCGGTGCCCCCTGACCGCACGTTCACCGGGAGGGCAGCGGCGACTTCGGACGGCTCTGACTCATCGTGGAGCCAGACTGCAGAATGCCGGCTATGGTCACTGGAGTGATGGGTGTTTCACCACCGGGCCTCTGCCGTAATCCCCCCTCCCCTCCCCAATAAACCAGCTATGACTGAGAAAACAACACATGCTGTGTTTCATTCATATGTTTCATTTTGTACAGCACTCTGTAACTCTCTGCATAGGACTCTGTGACACTCTGTACAGCACTCTGTAACTCTCTGCATAGCACT
>JAAGVU020000078.1:12524542-12541883 GCA_011763525.2 Mormyrus iriodes | reverse complement strand
CAGCACTCTGTAACTCTCTGCATAGGACTCTGTGACACTCTGTACAGCACTCTGTAACTCTCTGCATAGCACTCTGTGACACTCTGTACAGCACTCTGTAACTCTCTGCATAGCACTCTGTAACTCTCTGCATAGCACTCTGTAACTCTCTGCATAGGACTCTGTGACACTCTGTACAGCACTCTGTAACTCTCTGCATAGAACTCTGTAACTCTCTGTATAGGACTCTGTGACTCTCTGCATAGGACTCTGTGACTCCCTGCAGCTGCATTACGAGACGCACCGGTCTGTCAGATGGGAAGAGACACGCGCATGGGCCACTGCGTGACTGACCTCATCCACTTGCCAGCCTTGGCAGCTGATCATGTAGTGCTGTCATCAAACAAATGGGACGTGGGCTCGTCAGAATAACAGCCATTAATCTTCTCATGGTCTCTCTTGGAGAACTAGAGAAGAGGAGGAGAAGCCCTAAGTTCTCCATCCACCCCTGGTCATCCTTGGGGTCAGTTTTGGACTTTCACATTTAGAACTTGGGCCCGAGAGTCAGACAGGAGACCCGGAGGCGTGGTACATACATGAAGCAGGGCAGGGCTAGCACCACTGGGCCCGAGAGTCAGATCGAAGCCAGGGTGTGCGATATCCCGACTGGATATGGGTGCCAGGGCAATCTGCTGACCGACAGTTGGTGACAAATGGCTTTGTGGGGGGCATCGGGGAGGGGGGGCGCTTTGGAGGGCCTGAAAACACTGGTCATCTCTCCATCCTGTTGCTGAATTAGTAACTGAGGACTGAGCCGCTGTGGGGCTTCTTTACAAGGAAAGCACCATTCAAGAGGTGAAATCAGTAGACAGAAAGAGGAAGATGTGGGTGTTGTAGCAGAGGGGCAGGAGGTGGAGCTACGATTTGGTGGATACTGAGGTTCCCCCAAGTGGGATTTAGTCAAACTTTGTGCATAAGTTAAAGTAATCTAAGCCAAGTCAATCTACAGTAAGATAAAATAAGATAAGATAAGATAAGATAAGATAAACTTTGTTGATCCCTGGACGCCCTGCTCAGGACATTGTGGCATCCAGCTTCATTTAATTAGAACCTGGTCATGCTAATGTGCGGTGTTATTATCAGACCTTTTATTTTCACATTTGCTATTTACACACCCAGTTCTGTCTTCACCTGGTTGTCCTTCCAGAGTCTCCACCATCAAATGGTAGCTTCCAGCATCTGCCTGTTTCCTGGTCTTTTCTGGACTGGACCATTTGCCCATATTAGGGCCCTGGCCCTCTCTACAGACTCTGTGGCAAATCTGTAAATTATGAATAAATGGCATCCTTTAAACTTTAGTGTCCATCAAGATTAATGTAGCCCTTCACGCCGCCCCCTCTGGCTGCTTTACACCGCCACATGTGGTTAATGAGGTTGTGACTGTCCGCTCTCTGAGGTCAGTGTTTTCTGTTTGGCCACAGCAGCAGCACAGGTACTCCTGGATGGAGTAGAGCCCACAGAGGCATGTTGGTCTGTGGCATTTTTTACTAGAGCCCAAGCTGAGTGAGAGACACCTCCTATGGTGAAGCTAGTGCAGGTGCCACTGGAAGCCTTTATAGGATTCTGTTCCTTTATAGAAAGTTCCAGAAGTAGGCAGTTACCGTGGGTGCATGGCAACAGCAAACGAGTGACCGATCTATGTTGTGCATATATAAAAAATAAAAATAAAATTCTGAAAAAACGACAGAAGTGGCAGGGTGACACTGTGTGGGGAGAGGGACTGCCTTCTTCCTCAGAGTCTGTGTGTGTGTGTGTGTGTGTGTGTGTGTGTGTGCGCTATGTCAGACAGACATCCCATCCAGGGTGCCCCCTGCCTTACTGAGCTGGACTACAGGTTCAGCCCCGGATTAGAGGGTATGGAAGATGGATGGATGGACCTAAACAAAACATTTCTATTCCTTATTGAGTCTTGTTGACTTGGGGATAGAGGCCATTAATCAGATTGAAATGAGTATTTGCCACACAAGCTCTCCAGAAATGCATGTATAGACGGCATTTATGGGTGTTCACTAGATTCATTTTGAACATTAGCCTGCAATAAATTGTGAGGCCGTTCGTCCAGAATGATAATAAAGGTTTCTGTTGTGGCACGTAGCAAGGTTCCTGTCGTCAAGTCACTCTGAGAAAGATGGAAACAAGATGTGGGCGCACAGCGGCGAAATGAAGGGATTTCGGCAAAGAGTAGAGAATCGCTAAAGACTTGTCTCCCGGGGACTCTTGCCATCCCATAATCACACGGCTCGCCACAGGTTAACCGGAAAGCTTCGCGACCATGGTGATGCCGGTCCCATGAGAAGTGGAACAAACCCCGAACTCTCATCTCCAAAAGCTAAGCCAGCATATATAAACGGCAAAGTGTTCTGATGCTCGTTGGCCCCTGGGGCATGCTGGGAGGGAGCCCCCCTACCGCCTGTCATCCCTTTCTCTCTGACAGGCAGCATGCTGATTTGTAGTATCAAGGAATATTGCTGGGTGGACGCGCTCTAATCGATCTCTCCAGCGTGGAATAATGTGGCTCACTCCTGCAAAAATCTTCCCAGTGATTTATGTCCTAAATTAAAATGCTTCATATTGTTAAATCCCCCTATTCCCGGTATCCTCTCTGACACTATATGCACCATATGTCTTTTTTGTTTGTACGTCTTGGCCAGCCCTGACAGAGCCAGAGCGTGAATCGCTCATTTATCCCAGGAGTAACAGATACACTAGTGCCCGTCTGCCATTTCGTTTTTAATGAGCTGTATCCATGTGGTGGTGTCGGGCAGCACAGCTGTCTGCACACCTGGAGCATTACGGATCTGGGTGCGTGAAGTTTGCGTGTTCTTCCCGTGTTGCGTGCATTTCCTGTGTGCGCTCTACATTCCTCGCAGTTAGGTATCATTCTTTATATTTCCCCCAGTGTGTGATTTTTCTCTGTGCCCGATTGTGAACTGCTGTCCCGTCCAGGGTGTCCCCTGCCTTGCACCCCCATCTGTTTCAGCTGGGGTTCGGGCTCACGGTCACCCTGTACTGGATAAGCGATGCGGGTTTATGTCTGATACAGTCGCTTTGGGGAGTACGATGAACAGCATGATACGTGTATATCAGAAGTCCCCAGTTCCAGTCCTGGAGGGCCAGTTTGCGGATTTCCCTGCTGTACATCAGTGGCTTGAGAGCTTGACTGAAAGACCGCCGCCAAGAGGCCATCTTCTGCTGTCTTCCATCCAGCTTACCCAATCATTTTTGAGCCGCTTATTGTCATTTTTTAGCACGTTTTGCAGCTGTTCTTTGTCTACATGCCCCGCTGATGACAGTTACAGGGGAGACAGTGGCCCCCCCGCCGCTGTAAGAAATGGCCCCCAGGCTGACCCATGGCCCCGGCCGCCTGCAGTGGGGCCTCGTTATCACTGCTTTGTGCCAAACGCCAGCTGAGAGGCAGAGCTGACGGTGATGAATTCCAGGGGCCCTCTGACGGCAACATGCAGTGCCCGGTGACTCCAGAAGGCCCCAAGCTGAGGGGACAGGCCATGTCTTTGGATGCATGTTGTGGATTTCTAGGGTTTTCTCTTTTAGCACTTAACCATCCGGGGTTTACCCAGTAACCGAGCGCAGCCTGCTGTGTGACTTGTCTGTTACAGTTTCAGTACAGGCTGGACTTCCCTCACAGCTCTGAGGTGTGCGACATGTGGGGGAGCGCGGGTGCGAGGTCTGGGGCCAGGACCCCATACCCATGTGTGATCACTCGTACGAAGTAGAGTCTTTGATTTGTGGAGAGAGACAAGGAACGGAGACAGCACCGGGGGAGGGGAGGATCCATTTTATTTGTTTTTGATTAGAAAAAAAACAGCCATTTCTTTACATGCGCTTGGCTCACTCCCCCCTAGGGGGGCTATAAAATCCGCCCCCTTCCAGTCCCTGTGGGGTCACCGTGGAGATGGATTTGCATGTATCCTGGAGTGGCCGTCATGTGCACCAGCATCTGCAGGATCCCTCCTGATGCCCTCTGGTGCTGAGCGTGAGCATGCTAATCGCGCCCCGAGCAGAGAAATAAAACAATTAACGATCAATAAATTAAATACATTTATATCTTACAGGCACGAGTGAATAAGAAACAGCTTGCATTCTGAGGGAAATTAACATCTTTAGGACGCTTTCAATTATTTACAATACTAATGCAATCCTAAATAATCATTTCTTAAAAGACAGTTTAAAGGCAAATGTGTTGGACTTTAATGCATGAGTGCTGTGCAGATGAAGGGGGTCATTACATCATCTGTTTGGGATCCAGCCGATTACAAATCCCCATCTGTGAAAGGAGGGCTGTGTTTAACCCTCGTGATGTAATAGCTTCTGATTGGTGATGCTGGGAGGGTTCAGGTAGGCGATCGTGTTTTAGGACGCTGGACTGTTCACATGGTAAGAAGGTTTCAATCCCACCCAGAACAGTATATCCTTCTCATAAACACAAATTAGAGTTCTATATGCACATTCATCCTGTCTATGGTGTTCCAGGCTTGACACACGGGCTGAATGTGACACCTGTATAACGCAGCCCATTTCTCAGCCTGTAGGGGGCGACAGTGGCCTGTAGGTAAAGGGCCATTTGTTTTTAGCTATTATGGCCACACCGCTGGATTGGCCCTGATTCCTGTGCCCATATAAACGTTCATCACCACAGGGCAGTGTTTAACCGGGTCAAGCTTTGCAAGAATTGTTTCGAGGGATTCTTCCATGCATGGCTGAGGGCAATCTCATCTGAAGAAGAATGTAAATTATAAGAGGAGACGAAGAAATGTGACTCAACCCCGTATTCCCGGTTCCTCATGCGAGAGCTGGAGAATGCGTTCAGCGTGGGACGCCAGCCATGATTCATATCATTCATAAACTGTTGATTCAGAGAATAATGACGTGCTGGTTCCTCCAAGAGCTTGAGGTAATGTGCCCCCCACCACAGTCCACCTGAGGGACAGGGCTGGGGTGTTTACAGAGAAGCCCAGGCTCACCTTCAGACATGGATCCGGTAATCACCCCCACCTGTGGTCCTGTCGGGCCGTTAGAGGTTTGACTGCCAAAATACTATTTAAAATTTCATTCACTGATGCATTTTTAATGATGCAAGGTGCTGGCAGGATGGACAGAATCACGAACAGAAACAAATGAGGCAGACGCACGTCTTACCTGGGTGTACACAGAAAATGATTCATTCCCATGGCTCACTCGCCAGACGGTGGGAGGTGTCGCCTCCTGCTGGAGGAGTTGGGAAGTGCGGCTCTGGGCTCTCAAGGCCTCCAACACACTAAAGATGAGCCATCCGGTACACAAGACCTCTATGCCCTACTGCTTCCTAAAATTTAATTGTATTAACTTTACTTTTTAAATCCAGCAGGTGAGATGGCACAGCGATCCGCAAACGATCGATTCTGTTAACTGAAGCTGCTGATCGCTCTGTGGGAACTGAGGTTGCAGCTAAAAGGATTCATGCAGAATCCTGCTGTCAGACTCCGGCTAAAGGGAGAAAGAATGTGAACAGACACCTCTCCACCTCAGTTTATAACGACAACAAATTTAGGGTTTGGCGTCAAGCAATAATGATGAAGATGATTCTGATCATCATGATTGTACTAATAAAGAGAGTGGCTGTAATAATACATAAATATCATTAATGATCCACTGCCTTTCAGCTACACTCCCAGACAGGCTCATAAATCAGGCCAGGATCACACCCCCTCTGTCTCAGTGTGGGTGTGGGAGGTGGGGATTAATGGGATAATCCAGCCCAGCCGCCCCCATCGCCCAGGCGACCACACGCATTGAGATGCCGGGCGGTGTCCTCATCTCAGATCTCGGGGCGCAGAGCCCGCTCTGAGCTAGCTGACTCTGAAATCGTATCAGAGCAAATGCATACTACCTGTGCCCCCGTGACGTAACACGCTACACGTGTAACATGACTGCAGGCTACATATGTGACATGCATGACCACGTGGCACACGTATAGCCTCCATCACCACCCCCCCACAGCCGTGAAGCATCAGTTATCACACATGACACACATATAATATACAACACTACATAAAGATAAACTGGGTAACCTCAGGACGCTATCAGAGGCTTAGCTAGGAATTCTGGGTCACCTGAGAAAATGTCACCACCCCCCCCCCCGCATTCAAGGGCCCCTTTAAAGTATTTGGGCCCCCTGAATCTGCCTGGGTATCCATGCCCCTACTGCGCCCCTGGTTGTAACACAGAGTTATAACCCTGCTATTCATTCCCAAATCCGAGTCACAGATGAACAACATGTCTGTAAAAGCTGACGGTAGCTACTCCTCATTAATCAGGTGTTTCTTCATCTACTGGACCCTGACCTCAGCCCCTGGGTGGGTGGCAGCATGACTGATGGCTGGACTAAGCCCCCCCCCCATCGGTAGCGGGGGCTACTGATGACCGGATAGTTCACAGGAGACCCTAGGGAGGGCGCTGAGCTGTGCTTTGAATGTTGATGGTGCAGATGCTAACGGCCGTGTGATTGGAGAAGCGGGTGGCATGACTATGTGTCTAGTGTTTATACCGCGCAGTCGTGACCGCGTGTCTTATTTTGAGTATTGGAAGAACAAAAAAGTATTTTGAAGGTGATTGAATGGCTATCCTAGAAAACAGGAGTGTCTTTAGAGAGTAGATGCGGATTTAACTATAGCAGAATCATAACAAGATGAGAGGTAGGAGTTATTCCCAACTAGGGTGAGAGTCAACAGTAAAAGGAGGAACATAGCAGTTGAGATGTGATATTAGTGAAGTGTTATAGAGATACTGACGAGGCTGGTTTGTACTCTTAAGTACTTAAATATGGAGAGTGCATCTCCAGCACGAGCAGATAGATGATTCCATGAATCAGGATCTCAGTGGGAGAAGCCTGCTCTTTGTGGTCTGAATTCAACCAGCTCTAGGTACCTGCAGTAATTGGGCTGCAGTGTGTGGGAGAAATTGATCCTGAAGATATTTCGGCTCAACGGTCCCTTGGAGAGCTTGAAAGTCAGAGGGAGTACCTCATAGCCCTCTGTAAATATGATGGGAAGTTGGGGGCTAGTATGCAGGACTAGTATGTTTGTGGATCTTAGCTCTGGTAAGAGTGCGTTCAGATGAGTTTCAATGGCACATAGAGGAAGCATTTGTTAAATAGATAAATAAATAAATTAATTAAATGGACAAGAGTTTAAATAATCTGTTCTTGAGGGATGGGCACACGGTGTGGCTTTGCTGAGTCGTTCAGGGGCTGCTATCCCTCTGAGCTTGGGGAAATTCTCCAGCTGAAAGATATATACAATTTAGACATATTTCTAATGTAAGAGCCAAAATTATTACGTCCATGATAATTGTAGGTTCTTTTACTGTGGGTTTGACATTGACCCGGCGACCACTGAGTTTCAACTTAAAGTCTGAGAATGTCTCTTAGAGGCTTGAAACATTTTCCCCCCTTACTGGAGCTCAGGATGTTCTGTGCTGTATAGCTTTAAAATCCAGGCTTTAAGCTTAGACATGTGACAGGTATAAGAAGCCATGTGCTTGTGGTGATAACAGTAATATTTAACAGTATAGTTAGAGAGATGAGAGAAGCAGCCCCAGAACAGGGCCCTGTGGAACTCTGCGACTCACCATGAACTATTTCTGCTCCAATGTAGTGACAGCAGTCCAACAGTTAAGACCTAAGTGAAGAAAACACTGGAGACCATGATTTTTTGCTCCTTTCAAAAAAATGTGGCCATCTGGCGAGTAAAAAGCAACCATTTGTCTAGAAGCTCGAAAGGAGACCACAACAGGCGCTTTCACACCACCGAAACTTTTTTCTGGAACCAGAACCTTTTTCCAGAAGCAAGGGACTTTTGTCATGTTCACACCACAGGAACTTGGCTTGATTGTGGTTCCACTGAGGCAGTTCCAGAACCCTTTTTTAGTACCTACTCCAGACTAGGTACTTTTCACTCGAATATGACCTACTGGGAAAGTGCTTACTGATTGGTTGGTGCTTACAGCGATAGCTTGCTGATTGGTTGGTGCTTACAGCGATAGCTTGCTGATTGGTTGGTGCTTACAGCGATTGCTTGCTGATTGGTTGACCACAAGTACCGGTGCTAACATGGAAGTTACGCGGAAGTGCAGAAAAAAGTAAAAATTGAGCTGCTGAAATTATTTTTGCACCCCAATTACATTTAATGCATCACTTAATACATTTTTTTCCTCCATATTTCTGGCTGTGCTTATTAGTGGAATAACGCTACATCATTTTTGTATTCTGTGGAGAACGAAAGATTGATCTGCTGGTCAGATTTTATGAGAATCATGGACACGTTGTGGGTCATCAAAGTAAAATATAAATAAAAGGCTGTGTCCCATTTTGATTGCAGTCGACCCCCCCAGTAACTAACAAATAACTTGAAAAGGAGTTATTTATCCTTCATTATTTTGGCGAGGTGCTGTAGTTTGGTATGATATTATGTGTGACGTTTCACCTACAAACATTTCGCGTCTCACGTGCGTCTCACATGCTCACCTAGCGGAAAGGTCCCAGTTGTGGTGCTGTGTGGTGTGAAAGTGGCACAAAAGTGGCCAAGAGCTACAGAAGATCCAGATCGAGACCCAGGCCCAGGGAACCGTAAATGGGGACCAGGTTCCGCAACTTTGGTGTGAAAGCACCTAATCAAATGCTGTTCGGGCAAGTGCTATTCTAGCCCTACTGGTGACCAAGACTGAACCATGTCATAGACATCATCAGATTGTCTACTAATGAGTCAAATTGGCATTTAAAAGTACAAATTTACTGTAGTACTACACTAAGTGACAGTGTAGCTCTGTCCCCCCCGACAGGTCTATGCTTTCTGGTATACCCCACAGACAGGAGCATTCCACAGTCTGTGAGGACAATGAAAAGCATCTTAGAGCCTGTTCAGTCCCTTGGGACTGCGCATGTCAGTTAAAAACAGCCCTGCCTGTCCTGCAGACACTGCTCCTTCCCGTGTCACTGGTCAGGAGGAAACGCGCGGTGTATCCTGCTGCAGAGTAATGCTGTTTTTAATAACATTTGAGTTATGGACAGCAGTAAAGTTCCAATGAAGGGGTCTTTTCCACTCTGCCTCAAGGTGCCATATGCTGGTGCTCTTGGCTCAGAGACAGTCTAATCACAATTTAAGCCTTTGCCCAGGGACCAATCACAAACCAATCTGTATGTTATATTCTTATAATGTAATTACCATATTTTACATAGATGATGGACAATTCCAAATCTTACTAAAATGTTAATATGGTCATTTTATCTACATATTGATTTAATTTTTCTGCCATTAATATTCATTTATCGAACCAAATTCTGACCGCTAATCCAGGGCACAGTCACTGTGCTAACCTGAAGCCCACCACACAGAAAAGAAAAAACTGGTGATGGCCAGGATAGGTGAGAAGCTGTGGTGTGACCACCCAGCCACCAAGCTGCTTGCCTTCAGCTCGGCATTTTGTTAATCGGTTTTATAATGCGTGGTGTATTCAGTTGCCGGTCCAGCCTATAACGGATAAGTTTTCACGGAACATGGACGGATTGAAGAAGAAGGTTATTCACAGATTTCTTCATCCATAGATATTGAAAATATGAAAACATTTTCCAAAATAATAGCTGTGTTTTGTTTTATATTTTGTAAAGCATTTTCAGGTTTGAATCCAACAGCAAGTGTTTAACACTGTGTTTATCCAGTCGTAATTAGCCCCCGCGTAACACTGTCTTTGAAAAAACACAATCTGTTCAAGAGACTGTTTCCTCCACATTAGAAATCATTGCCAACGAAAAGCCAGAAGAACAATAGACGCTATTAGTTCTGAGTTTGTTTTTGTGTGTTTATAAGACATTGACTCGTTAGTCACTGAGTTGGTTTGTGATTTTGTGGGATCTGGTGTGGCATAGCTAATACAATCCCTTGGAGGTCAGCTTGGGGTCAGGGGTCAGCTGAGGGGTCACGTAAAATGGGTGAGGCGTGTTTGTCATAGGAGTGTATACCCTCGTGGTCTCAGAATGCAGCAGAGTCATGCTCCTGGAGTACTCGTCTTATAAAGCCTGTGCCATCCCAAGTCTATACAATGCCGAAGAGACTTTATTTCATGATTAAGTTCCATCGCTTGGTTTTCTTGGAACTACGGGATGCTCTGTTTGTACTTTGCACTTAGGCTCCGTTTCTGGTAATGTTCGCGTATACATAACAGTGTCCATATAACTATTTCCCCCACAACCATCTCTCACATATCTCTGGACTATCACTGGAAGCTCAGCCTAGCAGCTTTTGTACCAAAGTTGGCTCCATGACAGCTGTATGCTTGTTATGTATTATCTGCCGGTATATCTGCCAAATAAATACAGGTAAATGTAATGTGTGCCACTGGCCGTGCCGATCGCTCTGGATTCCAAGTGAACAAAGAGCCTTGTGTAGCAGACAATGTGCGTTCTTTCTGCTTTCGGGACCATTCTGGCGCATTTCCAAAGCAGAAGGATTTCAGCATGTGCTCCATGGAGCCAAACGGTCCCATGTTTCTTCCAGAGATTCCTACAAAAAATACGTTATTTCTCCTCTCGGGAGGCTCTTCTGAATACTGTCGATCTCTGCCTTTCAGACTAATAGGAGTCTGTCAGCTGTAATATAATTCCCCTTCCGGTGACTGACACTTGTTTTTATTACTTCAGAAACTGACATTAGAGAGTCAGATTGTAGCGTATCTGCAGTCCGCAATAATTGCTCAGCGGACTTAACCTTTTCAACAGCGCTATGGACCCAATCGCCTCGTCCAATAAATTTGTGTTTGAGCAGATTCTGCATGATTTCATTTGAAGCAGCCGTTATGGGCCCCCATTACAACGGCCTAGCTGGCATTTCGATTCCAGGGTGCATGAGAATCTGTCACACAAGCAAGAGCTTAAGGGCTGAATCCTTCCTGTACTAAGACTGTATTGCAGCTTACACAACTGGCCTTAAAGAATCAGGAAGTTGGCCAAATATGGCAGAGGCCAAGATAGAAACTTGACAGATAAGGAAATTATCAAAGCTGTACCCCGCTCTCTGTCCTCCATAGTCTTTTATCATCCTGGTGCTATCAGGAATATCCATACATTTTTTAGCCACTATAAGAATGCTTCAAATGTTCCATTCGTCACGTGATCCAAGGATAGCCAATCATAACATTTAACCTTTAACCCCAAGCAGAAGTGATCCAATTACACATTTGCATTTTGTGATTATGTTGTATTCTGATTGGTTCAATCCACACCATAAAAGCAGCACCAACGGATGGCCTGATTTATCGTACTGGTTCCGTAACACACTGGCAAACCTTGAGCAGCGTGGGGTGGATAAGATCCAGTAGGAAGAATATGGCAGGAGACACACTCGTTGTCTGGGAAACTCTGAGTGGGTATTACACGTATCTGACGGGGAGGGAGCTTGGAAATATTTAATTTGACGTGGGCTTCTTTTTTCATACTTCACTAGACATAAGTGTTGTTCCTTTACTAATTAGCCCTTGAGCTGATGCGTGTAGCTGGACCTTCTTAGGGGAGTGCGGTACGTTCCATTTGATTTTATAGACGGCTCTGTTTTTAGAACCCAAAAGCCGTGTGAGTCGCCCTGCATTTCCCTTCGAGATGTCAGGGTCTCCTCCACACGCCACATGACACTTTTTTGCCTTTAAAAATACGTTTTCGTTGCAGTTGTCCTAACCAATAATTACCGGATTTTTTAAAGCATTCTATGTTCAGAAATCTTGTTATAAAGCACACTGATGGTTGGTCCATCCGCCGTCGCATCATCCAAGTGGGGGCTACACAGTGGTGGGGGTTCAAGCGGCTCCCCATTGGTTCTGTAAAGCGCTTTAGGTGTCTTGAAATGTGCTATATATATGTAACTTTTATTGATTGATTGATTCATTTATTCATTCATCTCAGGCAGCACAAGGCAGGGGACAACCTGGACAGCATGCCAATATCGTAGCCACACACATCCATTCATTCAGTGCAAACGCCCAAACCACGCCCATATGTTCAGCTGCTCACTGAACTGGAGTATCCTAGCCACCATACATAAACTCATTCAGCAAGAGGGCTCCTAGCCACACCCACACGCCCACCCCTTTATTTGCATGAATGTCCAAACCAGGCCCAAATGTTTGTCTGCTCAATCAACTGGAGTACCCTAGGCCCGCACACACACACCATTCATTCATTTAGATAGAGCACCACTCACTCAGCCAAGTTCAAACAGACAGGTATTAATACTTGGGTGGTGGAGGGGAGGGCAGATTGGCTGTGCTTGGCCTAGTGAGAGTGAAAGCTAGGAGCCGATTGGTGACTCAGCCCCAGATGGTTCAGCTATCTCAGCGCAGTCTCCGGTGGGGGGGTGTGTGTGTGTGCGTGTGTGTGTTTGTGGTAGGGGGTGGGGTGCGTCTCTGTGACGACCATCTTAATAAAGTGGAGTGGGGGTTTGGCACGGGGGCGAAGCATGAGAGGCATTGGCAGCAGGGGGGGGTTTAATATCTCGACTTGCACTAAGTCAACTGAGACACTGGCTTGCCAAACACGGCCCCCTTCAACACGATGCCCCCCGTCCTCTGGCGAGCGAATTACACTTTGATAGACAGCCCCACTTCAAGCAGAAAACTTCGAAGGAGAACAGGTGACTGGGTGTCCATGAAGTTACCACTCTCATCAGATCCTCACCTGGCATTTCAGAGACGTCCCTGCCGGCCAAAGTGGCAGAGGTCGGTGCAGATTGTCCATGTTCTTACATTTAAGCTTACCAAAAATGTCCCTCTGTCTCAGGGGAGAGAGAGAGAGGGAGAGAGAGAGAGAGAGAGAGAGAGAGAGAAGCATCCTGCTACTGTCTTGTCATGACAGAAGATACACTCAGTCTTCACATCAAGTACCTTTGCAGAACAGGCCTGTATTTCACAGGGTTAAATCAGGGTAGGAAAAATGTAAGAAATCAAAGAAATAATGAAGAATAAAAACTCAATTCTCAGGTGTGCCTTCTTCTGACAACCTGTTGTTTGCTAGTGGGTAATGAGACAGTGTTTGCGGTTTCATCTAGAGGTGCTGGCTGCCTCTGGTGTCTGGAGGCTTTGGAGTGATTTGGAGTGATTAAGTAACTACTCCACTCATCGTTAGTGACCGTCAGCAGTGACAGGGAACGTCGTGAAGAAGGAGCTCTGTGGGTGGAATCACCACCCCCTTAGGCAATGTGCACAGGTCCGCGGAGGCTGCGGAGGGAAGCGGACCGTAGCGCGGTGTGGAAAACCGCAGGAAATGTGCTTAGGATCTGTCCCATGGGCCCACCTAGCAGATTGTGATCGATTTTCTTGTTGTCTCCAGCAGCGAGGTGAATGTCGCGTGGGTGGGCTAGGGGGAGGGGCTTGTGATTCAGGGAGGGAGGTGGGGGCACTAAATTTTAGCTACCTGCCCCCCACTCCCGGGGGAGATGGCTGAAGAGGGGGCTGCACTCCAATAGGGGATGCTAATGCTGGCCACCCCCCAGTGTGCTGCAGGGGGAAAGCTGGGGCAGGAAGAGCTGCATAACAGCTGGATAGGGGGACCGGGGGCAGGGCTAGCTGGTGTACTCTCTGTCACGAAAGGCCTCGGAGCCTGAGTTGTGAGCCAGTGGCCACTGAAGGACACCCTTGTGGATGTTGCTACCTCTTAAGGGTACCTGTCTAGTTACCCAGCTTTGTCTCCAGTCCCATAGGTTTGGGGAACCTCTCCAACCAAGGCCTGATTTGGGGGAAGATGGTTCGAGCCACTGGGTTTAGTGATGGTTGGATCCCTGCAGAGGGAAGGTGTGTGAGGTAAGCAGGATGGCAGTGAGAGATTAGGCTAGCTCTTTGCTGTGGGAGAGTAGAGGAATGTTTGTTCTTGTTTCAGGAGAGGGCTGGCTGTTGCCCCCTTGAATCTGGACCATTTCAGATTAAAGCTCAGACTCTGAGTGAGTGCTTGCCATAGCAGAACATCAGGCGAGGGATTCTTCTGACTTGTCAGATGAAACCCTCAGATTTAAACCATATTTTGGGAAAAGCCAATTTGCTCGGCCCACTTCTGGCCATCTTTCGGCGGGTGGAGGAGTGAGACATTATGCTCAGTGGCATCTCTTCACGTTACGCCGCCCTTCTGGTCATGTTCTGCAATCCTGGGAAGTTTCTCTCTGCCCAGACCAGATCAGAAAGCAGTCGGACAGAATCAGGGGCGAGGAGAGATCTACGAGATGCCAGAGAGATCCATGTGTACACACATACAGACATGTAATCATATCCCAGCAATGACAACCTTAACCCCTACCCAGCCCTAACCTTAACCATATACAGTATAACCAAACAAAATACCAGTCTTTTGGCAGTTAAATAATAATAATAATAATAATAATAATAATAATAATAATAATAATAATAATAACTTAAATTTGTATACCCAAGGTCACCTTACATAAAATAAAATGGGTTCTTTGATTGCAGTCACAGATTTTTATAAAATTGAATTTCCCCTTGTGGGGACCGAAGAAATGGTCCCCACAAAGTCAAAATAACAGGTTTTTATCACATTGTGGGGACATTTGGTCCCCACAATGTAATGCATACCTGGACCACACACACACATGCAAGCACACACAAGCACAAACCTTATCCCCTCTGCTCCAGTCCCATCATCATGCTGGGCCAGAATTTAGTGGGAAATGCCTAACAAATAGAATTTCATTCCCACCCTAGTTACCTGTTTTACTAGACAATTAGCATCTCGGTGTCTCTGCCCATAGTCACGTAACCTCACCGACACTATTACAGTAATGAGGCTTTTCCCTGCGGTATAGGAACAGAGACACAGTTGTGAGAAAAAATCTGTGAACCTACTGCAATTATCTGGATTTCAGCATGAATGACTCGTAAAATGTCATCAATCATAAAACTAAAGTTCATTTTCTTAAAAAATGTAGTTTTAGCAAAAAGCAGAGTTAGAAGGAATCTGAAATAAAATCTGGGAAACATCAGGTATAGTTTTACTTAAAGTGCTAGAAAGAATGCTTTCAATCCGGTCCTCGGGGACCAACAGAAGTCCACATTTTTGCCCTGGAGCTCGGAGGAAGCAAAAACATGGCCTGGCTGTGGGTTTCCGAGGACTGCGTTTGGGTAACACTGGTCGAAAGCATTTTAAAAAATCAGCCACCTTCAACCATTAATTACTAAGCCGTGTAGATGTGTTGAATGATTAGGCAACTGGGTTCATCTCTATAACATCCCTTGGTAGGGATGAAAACAGCCCAGCTTCAGAAACAAACGGCAGAGTGTGTAATGGGGAATCTTTACCTCCCAGTCAGACGGAGTCAGCGCGACCCGGGGAAACTGGGGAATCTGATAAATGCTCGTACGGTGGCGCTTAAATCTTCCGGGTACCTGGCAGGCGCAGTGACGGGGGTTTTCGCCGCAGGAATAAAGCAGGCAGAGCTGCTCTCAGCCAAGTGCTGCTTCCCAAAGCCCAAAAGACAGTAAGCTGACGGCCCAATGTGACGTGGGAATTTAATTTAGCAGCCAGGAATGTCTGATGCTCTTGCAGAACACTGGAGGATTATAAAAGTGAGGTAGAAAAGGTGGAGAAGGCTCTGACCAGTGGGGGGGGGGGCTGGGAGGAGGCATCATCCACAGATTCGGCCTTTTTAACTCAGCGATGAAGCGCCATGGGCTGGCAGAGGAGGTCAGAAAAGTCTTTCTACTTCCTGTCTCATGAGATGCTGCAGGCCCATGTGCCAGGTGACGGCACGGAGTGGGTCGGTGGGTCCCGGCATTCCGAGTGAGAGGAGCAACACCAAAGGTAAAGCGTTTCTGCCAGGAAGCCAGCCTGTTATGAACCCTTTGTTTACCATGAAGTGAGCTCAGCCCTGAGTTCACCTTGGAATGTGCCACAGCGGCTCGTCGATATGCCGAATTCAGGCGGAAAAGTTGGAATTTATAGCGTGTAATATTTGTTTATAATCTATAAGATTTATGACATCGCAGCTCTACGTTTTTCTAACTAATATTAAAATATGGTAATGAGGAGAGACGTGTCTTCAGAGAAGGTCATCTAGGGGTATTATTTTGCTCCTAACTGTCAAGACGGGAGTTTAAAGGTCCAGAAGGTAGTTGGGTCTCGAACGCTGCCGAGCCAACCAGGCCGCTGCTCATTTAGTAAACTCATCTCGTTCCTGCACTACTACAAGAGAAGGTTAAAAGTATGAGATGTTCCCAAGGGGGTCTGTGGTCTGAAATCTGCACATTATTCCTGAATTTGTACGTGTGGAGAGTTAAAGAAGTCCCCATCACTCCCCCGATGGCACGACAGCACTGGGGTTTTGGACCAAACCGATTCCTGTTCTGACCCCAATTAGCGGTGGTTTTGGTGTGTTTTCCCTTGACATGGCCGAGCTGTAATGTGGTGGCTGTCTTCAGCTTGATGCTTGTCCTGATGTGGGGGGGGTGATGAGAATGTGAGCCACACAGGTGGCTGGTGACATCGGGGCGGTGGGGGGGTCTTCCCTCTGGCAGCCGTGTGACACCCATTACTGTGCTAAACTGTACACGCACTATACGGTGGGATGGAAAAGACGATGTCTCCCCCAGGTCTTAATTATGACCAAGAGGACGGAGAGAAGACCTCCTGCTTTTAGGCTGAATTCGCTTAGGTCAGGGGTGCATCATACATGCAGCAACAGTCCAGGAGGTTAACGTCACATTTAAATAAATGCCATTCATATGTTTGTCTCAGTATCCCTCCAATGTTTATCCCATTGTAGCCCCGAGGACTGCCTGAGCTGCACTGGTGCATGTTCCTGCGATGTTCCCCTGACGTTTCCTCAAAGTTTCCTCTGTGCCCGTTCCTAGCTGACGGGCCTGAAATGGGGCAGTAAGTCACCTGTGTCCTGCATGTCTTCCCTCATTAAAGGGATCCGACTCCCTGAGTTCATGAGCAGAGGTTACGCTAATGCTAACTGCAGCCCAATTAAAACTTCCCTCACACCTGCAAAGTGACGCCATTCTGGAACTATGGCCAGCTGCCTTTTAATTACCACGAGCGACGGAAAACCTTCCCGCATCCTGTTACCCCTGGGAGTTGGCGTCTTAAGCGACCAAACATAACTCCGCCATTTCACTGGGGGGGGGGGGGGGGGTGGTTTGACCGCCCTGGGCTTTGCCAGGGGGAGGCGGCGCGCCGGGGCGGGGTTGCTTCTGGGGGGCCCGGGGGGGGGGGGGGGCCGGGGTGGGCTGGCGGGGGGGGGGGGGGCGGGCCCTC
>JAAGVU020000078.1:12490794-12512543 GCA_011763525.2 Mormyrus iriodes | reverse complement strand
CACACATGCGCACACACACACACACACACACACACACACACACGCACACACACACGCACACACACACACGCGCACACACACACACACGCAGTCACACACACACACACGCAGTCACACACACACACACGCACACACACACACGCACGCAGTCACACGCTGTCCTCAGGATGTCCGTAAACTTTGCCTGTTGTGCTGTGAGGAAGAGACCCAGAAGTCCTGAGGCTCTCTTAAAGAATCTGGTTCATGCTGGATGCTGGATGCTGCCAAGGGATGGGACTCGTGAGGAAAAGACAGGAAAATGACACATGCCCTTCAGGCCTCAGCACACCATTGTGGCCCTCAGCTTTAACATGGTGCAGCCTGGGTCTCCTTGGTTACTTAGCAGTATGAATTTTCAATCGCTGGCACGGCCTGGAGATGCTTCGTAAGTAATTATGAGAGTCAAACATTAGGACAAACTGCATTAAAAAGATCAATACTCTTTGCTTAGGCTCACCAGGCTATTTTAATATGGAGCGCTGACACACAAACAGCAATGGGCTCGAGGGTTACTCTCTGTGCAAGTGCTTAGATGGACAGCTACGTGTCGATGCTGGGGAAAAAAACCATCTCAAATAAATAATTAAAGTTATCCTGCTCGGCATGTCTGAGGCGTGTGGAGGAGAGGGGTGGGGTTTTCGTGGATGAAAGGAGTGCTGAAGAGCACACTACCCTGCCCTCAATACCCTGCGCTCACTGGTGAGTTAGATGGCTTGGTTTGGTGACTTACCTCTTAAGAGGGCAGTGTGTTCAGCATTAGTTTCATCTCCCCTCGTATCATTTAGAAGGTGAGTCAACAACATGCATGGAAAGTACTATTGTATTCCTTGGTTGGAGATTACATATGGTTTTGGGACCAGTCCACCTTCACTGCAGACATCTTGTGAGGGCGATAACTCAAAAAGTCTTTGATGGATCTAAGCAACACCATTTAGTGGCAGCAAAGGGAAGGATAACTGCAAAAGATGCTGGACCTTGTGAATGTGATAACTCAAAAAGTACTTGATGGACATTATTACCACTTCACTGAAGTATATATGGATGAAGATCTACAATAGATGATACATTTTGAATCAAATCGTACCAAAACAAGCAGCAATGCTGGGTGGCAGCAAAGGAAAGAAAGGGAGGCTGAAGAAGACACTTAATATTGTGAACATCGGAACTCTAAAAATATTGGATGGATCTTTTTGAAGCTTCCCGGAAACATTTTCTAGGGGTATTTTGGGAAACAGAATAAGTTGGGAGAGTTTGGAAAATACAGGGTCCGTAGGGAGGGCTTATCACACAGTACTAGGTAGGACTAACTTTGGTCTCCAGAACCATTCCAAAGGTTGAAATTTTGTGTGCTTGGCCTTTCTGCACACAATGTTGTCCAGAGCTGTTATTTTTGTATTTGTGGCCTTCCTGTTAGCTTAATCGAGTCTGGCCATTTTCCTCTGACCTCAGTCACTAACAAGGTGTTTTTTGCCCACAAAACCGCTGCTGACTGCATGTTTTTGGTCACTGCACCATTTTCTGTAAACTGTAAACACCATAGCAGTGAAAACCTCAGGAAGGTGGACTTCTGTGAGGCTGGAACTACCACATCTGGCACCAACAATCACAGCACATTGAAAATCACCAATATCATGTGTTCTAATGCTTAGCCAAAGAGTAACTGAACCTATTTTTATTTTCATTAACATTTTTCCCTACTTGCCCTATGTGGAGAAATACACAGAATGTGAACAGTAGTGGACGTTTGGCTCACGTGAACTATATGATGCTAATTAGCATCAGCGCTACAGCTGTTCAGAGAGACATACGCCTTCTTAATGTTTTGCCTCCATTGGATAATACCGACGGGCGGGGTGATTGTACCACATTATGGATGACTCAACCCCATTGTTCCAGTTGCCAGACAGGAAGTCTCCGATGAGAAATGCTCCTGTTGTCCCCTAAGTAAGAAGATGGGAAATGAGCTGCCATAATACCACAGCAGAAGTGCCGCGTAATACATACCATAGGAAAAAGATTTGCTGGATGATACAAATTAGCACAAAGGACAGGTCCTGTTCCATCCCTGAAGGCTTCCTGACTGGCTGCTTTGCGCATCTTTCATATTTGATGTTTCCTGACAGACTACCAAGACTTGGCTTCATGTTAATGAAAATGGCCAAATGTGGCTGATCCTATCCTCAGAAATATTAACATTGTCAGCAGATGCTTTTATCGAAAGGGATATATATACAGCATTTTTTTTGTTGAGAAATTAGGGTCAGACAAATACCTGGAGCAGTTAAGGGCCAAAGTCTGAGAGAACTTTGCGAGCCCTGGGACTTGAACTGGTGACCTTCTGATCACAGGAATTGCATCCCAATCTGCTGACCGCACACTGCCCCCCCCCGAAACCACATAGTACAATATGGGCAAAGTCAACTGAAAGGCAAACATGAAAGGTATATGTGAGGAGGACATCATGGCGATGTTGGCTGAACCCCCGACTCCATGCATGCAAGACATTCACCATGTGCTACATGCCCCATTATTAGTTTGGCTTCTTTTAAATTATTGGAATTATTTATTTGTTCTTTTATCTTTCCTGTCTACCTGCTGTTTTACTTTTTATACATGGAGGCCATAAAGTGACAATTAATTTTAAATTGTGATTTTAATTTAAAGTCCATTTAGTGTCCTTCGAATAGGTGAATTTTCTTGAATGTTCTGGAAGTGTGTCAGTGGCACAGGGCAGCAGGATTTTATCAAGGGCATCCCTCTATTTCCAGAAAAAAATGGGTCAAGATCCCTTTAAGAATAGTATGGCCCAGACCAGTCCAGATCGGTCCACACACACGCACACACACACACAGGCTTTCACCGTAGCTCTCCTACCATGCGGCTGACCCCAAAAAACCCTAACAAGGCAATTAGTCCGAGCAGAGCCAGCTAGGTTCACATTAATTGGGTTACCTGTAGGCGTGGGACTGGTGATCAATCGCCATGGAAACACCGAAGCTCGCACAAAGTCAGCCATCGCTGGGCTTCCCCCTGATTCTTCACCGAGACGTGTGAGTGCCGTGACATGAATATCGTGAACCTCCTTGTTGATATTCTGGGACTTACTTTCTGTGCCGAAAACCTTAAAACTGTGTGTGTGGGGGAGGAAAACACCAAAAAAACAGCAAATCCATCATTTGATAAATAAGTTTTGAACAGGCTTTGTCCTTTGTTATCTGCTACAGGTAAATGTGTGCTCCAGGCTTTCAGGGCTTCTCTAACAAGAACCTAATCAAATTAAAGAAATAGATAAACATTAAAATTAGTACTGTGAGCTATTTTGCCTTTAATGTGCTGGCCAGGGAAATGGTGTTAAAGATGTGTGAATAATGAACCTCTGCAGAAGTCCATTTTCACCTACTGCATTTGTGATATTTGCCACGGAAGGGGCAAAATGTGCACATCTGAAAAGTTTTAAACACTGTAAATTCGAATGAATCCTTTATGTGCTGCCTGTGACCCTCGTAATGGGGAAAAAAAATGGCTTCGCAAACCTCAATAGCTGCGGATTTGAATCTGTATGTGTGTGGAGTTTGCATGTTGTCTCCGACAGTCCAAAGACATGCAGTTACGTGAACTGACATCTCTAAAATCACCTGTCGTGTTTTATTTCGTGAGTTTCTGCTCCACAGTAGAGTAGCATCCCATCCAGGGAGTACTCTGCCATTCCTGGGATACCATACTGCTGTGAGGAGGCAGTTACTGGGGGGTGACAAGTGGCTCAGCAGGTTAACGCTCTGTGCCAGTTACTGGTTCAAGCCCCAGCCTTGACAGAACAGTCACACGTCCATGGGCTCTTAACCCCCAGCTCAAGGGATGCCACACACTGGCTGACCCTGCACTGTGCCCCCCCCCCCCTCCCCCAAGGTATGGAGAGCAGAATGGGATTGGCAACGAGAAGCATTCCAATGTACCTGTACTTGTGCAAATGGCAAATGAGGAATTTATCATCTATTTATGGATGGATAAACTAATTCACATGCAATTTTTTGTAGTCTTTGTGTCCGATACCTTGGCCAAGACGCCCTCTTTTGCGGCACACACCTGTGTGAGGGTTGGGGCACAAGAAAGACCAGGAGCACTTGTGATTACACTGACATGTTTAAGAATGATGTGACTGATGTGATTGACCTGACACCAGCACTGAGCTCCTGAGTGTTACAGGTGACTTTGAAGTGCAGGTATTCAGTACAGCACTGTGCAAAAGTCTTAGGAAAAACTATCATAGTGTTTCACCCTAGTCATTCAAAACCTCTGCTAAAGTTGCCCCGGAATTTTCAGCAACCATCCAATACAACCATGTCATTTTTGGCTTGACCACTACCCCATCTCATACAACTAATCGACACCTTGTTCACTTTTTAAACTAATTTAGTTAATTAATTGAGTGAACTTATGGTGAAATGCAACAAATACATGGAATGGCTGCGGTTCCCCTGAGGAGGGTCTGGGAACTGAAGCACTGTTCACCTGGCCATCCGAGAAGGTATCTGACTTTTTGGAGAACAGTAGAAATTCTTGTTAGTTTTTATGGTGTTAATCTTAATTTTTTATATGTTCCGATGTTAATTTTTTATGTGTTTTTCTGAGCAAAAATGCACCTAATAGCCAGATAAATAACTTCCAGTAGTTTCTATGCCTGCCTAAGAGTTTTCTCCAGTACTTTATATTGCTATAGGATTCTGCCAGTGAAAACAGATACAAGACACACAAACGAGGGATGGTAGCAGGGTCAGAAGACATACAGACAGTGACTGTGACAAAGGAATGTGCCGGAATGCAAGGATGACGCTCGTTTCATCCTGACTAATTGTTGTGTAACGGCTAGTCTTAGTAGTATGAGTCAGGACAATCTGGGATGATACTGTGAACCTGAAACAAGAACCACAGCCCACACACACGCACACATACACACACACACATACGTGTGCCCTGTATCCCACAAAGTCCTGCATCCCCCTGTGTGTTCACTGCTCTGCTCTGACTCAGAGTCCTTGGGGTCTGATTGAGTCCAGTATGAATGCCACCATTATATTCCCTTTTAAAAGCAAATGTGGTGACAGGAGCTGGCATCTGCCCCGGACGAGGGCCCTACGTTGAAAGGAACCAAGGCCGCGGTCTTTGTGAGTCGATGATAATGCCATTCGGTGTTATCTTTGATCTCGACTGGCTCTTGGACAAGCCTTAGTGTGGCTTGTTGATTTGAGAGTGTTCTAAAAGATCTTCCCAGCATCCTGGCTCGTTAAAATGACAGTGACCATTCTGGTCAGACTCAATATTTTGAGAGGTCTGTGTCTTGCCTGTCGATTACATGCATCACGTTCACTCCTTGTACGACTCCTGTACCGGAGTGTCTCTCAAGTCCCCTCTCATTATACAAACACGGTACTAATTTAACTTCTCGTCTAATAATGTGAGCTTCCTGTGTTTCCTGGTGAGCACAGCTCCTCAGGTATGAAATGTGGGAAGTCGATCGTGAGCATGAACGTGAGGCTTGACACCTATGATGAAAGATTCAATAATTGATGCACCATGAAATAATTTTTCCATCAATCCATCCCTTAGTGGCATGGCAAAATGGTCATACTGTTATCTCACATCTGGCTTTGGGGATCAGATCTTGCCACTCCATTGTGCTTAGGCAAAATGGATGTTCTCCTTGTCTCCTCCTGCAGTCCAAACACAAAAATGTATTGTGTGTTTCTATATTACCTTAGTGTGGGAATATGAACGCTGTGATGGCCTGGTATCCTGTGCAGGGTTTGCTCTTTTGCTTGGTATAGGCACCAGGTCCATTGTAATTCTGCACTGCATGAGATCTCCCCCCGACCTCAGTTCTTAGCCTCCTGGGGGCCTCAGAGCTCATGTCAGCCTGTGGCCCTTCATTCCCCTACAAAGTCTGTGTGTTTATAAGTACAGATACAAGAACTTACTTGTATTCCTGCTAAGAGCGTTCTTGCTAATTTGCCTCCCAACAATAAACATGGGACGCAATGAGTCATGGTTGTTCTGTAGATTGTTCTAATTGGTGACGAACTGATGAATCCTTGATATTTAGGGCTTTTCTTGAGTATTGGAACTGTATTTCGGTAACGGAAGATGATGTCAAACAGGGAAGTATCCTCAGCTGAATGTGCATATTGATACACACCCTATACCTCCTTGCTCTCGTTCCCAAAATTCTGCTCGTTAGCCTGGCCTCATTAGGCCCCCCTCGTGCAGCCCTCATGTTGGCCTCGGGGGGGAGGGGGTCCCACGTAAACGGTCCTGCCGCAGTGCGTAAATGAGCGAGATGGAGCATCGCTGAAATCTTTACATCACGCCCCGGAAACATATGGCTCTCGGTGAGGCTCCACCTGCCACAGCAGGGGCGTAAGCGGCCGCACTGCGCCGCGCTTCCTGTTACGCGCCTGGTATTTTTAAACGGGCTGATCGCTGGTGTCCCACTGAGTACCTGAGTGAGGCTCAGAAAAATGGAGGGAAATGGTGACTGTCACATGAGCGAAGCATATCTCAGCAATTAAAGGCCTCAGAAAGTTCCTCTGAGGAAATTGCTTAGAAAAAAAATTGACACAAATAATGAACTACATACTTTAAAACTTTTTACTGGAGATTACGTAGTTCTAACAAGATTATGAGACACACATTATTGGGAAACAGGTGACTGAGAACAGATTTCTATGATTATTGTAGTCTTTATGAGACATATAAATTTATCTTCACAAAATAGTTTCAGCAAAACAAGAAATTAAACCCTGGATCTTCAGAATTAAAGTCGCAACTGAGTGAACTTTTTTCAATATGACTAAAAAATCAAGTATACTTAAAGAGCGGCATTTAATGTATGTTTTTTTTAAAACACTGCGAACTTGCGATATTAGGGTGAGCATTTACAAGTTTTTTTGATTAATGTTTTTCCCTGTATTTTAAGGTTTCTTCCAGGATAGTGTTATAGGTCTAGAAAGTGGTTCATTGGATTTGGTGTTAAAAATAAACCAAAATAATAATCCTATGAAGGCAGTGTGGGAGCTTCAGTAATGTGGTGAAGTATGTGAATCTCAGTTATTAGCATGTAACGAGGAGATTCATCTAATGTGAGGCTGCTGAGAGATGGAGGGGTTACTACGACCGATGACCCCATCCCTCCACCATGCAGACCGCCACCCACATGAAGAGGGAGCTTGCCTTGACAGGTCGAAGCTGGTGCCATCTCCCCAAGGGGCCTGGCTGTCACGGTGACCATGGAATCCGCCCCCCCCCCCCCCCCCCCCCCCCCCCCCCCACAACCCACACCCCCCACCCACCCCCCCCACCCCACCAACCCACACCAAAATAAACACCCACCCCCCCCCCCCCCCCCCCCCCACACACACACCCCCCCACAAGAAGAGGGGGCCTGCCTTGACAGGGCGAAGGGGGTCCCCCCTCCCCAAGGGGCCCTGCTGTTACGGGGACCATGGAATCCCCCCCCCCCCCCCCCCCCCCACATGTACACACTCAAATAAACACACAGGCCTCATTTAGAAAAACACTCCCATGAGGGACATGCCAGGCCCGCCTCGCCAGTCTACACGCACGCCGCCGGTGTGTCTACAGAACGAAAAACGACCTCTTCCCAAATGTTCAGCTCCTGCAAGGTAGTGAGACACATCTAAGTCACCTATGCTGGTAATAATTAAGGACCGAAAGGATTTTGATATCCAAAGGCAATTAACAATTCTGCTATTAATAAGCAAATCACTGTAGCCTGGAATTGAACAAATATATTACACTTTCCATTGAATCAGAGAGCCTGTGTTTATTGCCCTGTTTGACTGAGTAATGCTACTTGTATTAGTAGTATTAGTGATGAGAGCATTATTAATATTCCACCAGCTCGATCCGGAACTGGGGGACTGCATCCAGGTCCCAGCTGTAGTCTGTAAAATGAGGATTTTATATGCAACAGATACACTGAGTGGGGGTGTGAGCCACAAAGACCCAAGTCAATGAAGAACAAAGCGTGGCTGTGCAGCCTAAGGTCATCCCCACATGAGCAGGTTAAACTGAACTGTAGACAGTGGATAGAATCACGGAGCCTTTATGACATTATTGTGATGCCTCCCACGGGCTGGTTTTCATCTTCTGCCCCGTCTGACACCACAAGGACCCGTCTCTCTCTCTCGCTTTTGGGTGGAATTGGGCCATATCCTGAGGCGGTTTCCTCTGCAGCTCTTCCTCCATCGAGTGCAGCTTTGAGTTGCCGTGTGGCAGACGGGCTGATTAATCTGCCACACGTGCCAAATTCCAAAACTTTCATAAAATGGATTTTTTTTTATTTCAATCAGTATGATCTACTCACATACCATCCTGGGTGCGCCTTACCCTGTTCCTCCATGGGACCTGTACCAGATGAAACGTGTTATATATGGTGGTGAGTCAGGAGGCTTCATTCACTACAGGTAACCATTAGATCATGACTCATCCGACCATCCCGTTTGCATTCATTTGCTCTACCCAATGATCGCTCATTGTCTGTAAGATTGTCTGTCCATGGAAAAGGCAGCTGTGGATAGAAATGTCTGGTACATGGAGATTTCTTAGTGTTAAAGGGTCTATTCTCTAAGCCAGGGCGGCCCAGCCCTGCTCCTGGAGATCTACCATCCTGCAGAGCTTAGGTGCAGCCCTAATTTAACAAGGCTGACACAGATAATAGGGGCCTTTTGTAGCATGTTGACATTGCTGGCTCTAATGCGTAGATGCTACTCAAGGGCCTGATTATCTGTATCTGGTGTGTTAAATTAGGGCTGCACCTAAGCTCTGCAGGGTGATGGGTCTCCGGGGGCAGGGGCAGGCAGCCATACAGGCTTCCCCATGACCATACTTATCTATGAAAGAATATGTTTGGCATTTTCCCTATTTTTTGATTTTAATCCCCAGTAGTCTTGCATCCTTCCCCAGGTCAGGGTCTGTGACACGTATCCTGGTCAGTCGTACATGGCACAAAGTAGACAGGAAGATGGAGGCATCTTCCCAAAAGTAGACACCCGGGATGCCCCAGTGGGACAAGGCCAGGGTTCCGATGGAGTGCATCTTGCCCACAGACCGTTCTCACAGCACAGCCCAGGTAGAGGTTCCAGCACGTTCCGGTAAGCCAAAATTGAGAAAATCCCACAGCCCGGAGAAATATCACTGGCTTAATGTCGCACATCTGTGATATTAAGAATTTAACAAAATCAATCATTTACTCGTGCTGGTGGCTGCCGGGTCCTGACACGTGTGCTGGAGGGGCCGGCGTTGCTGGGGGCACCTCTCGCTGATGTGTTTTTAAATTGCTGCTAGCCCTGGGGATGCTGCCCCCTGTCTATGACCTGCACTGATAATATTATCATTATTTTACTGCTGGATTGAAAGCATCATCCATCGCAACCTAAAATTCATGTCTATTTACTCAGCAGGGAATTTTAGTGGATGAGGTTTAGATTGAATACCTCATTCAAAGGTACAACAGAAGTTCTATTTGAGGAACTGAATAATAGACCATTAGGTTATAAGTCTATGATCTGATGACATCTCGGCCAGCCCTTTATAATATAAGTATAAACATGAACTCCTCTGTTGGGCTGTCAGGCTGTGCCAAGCCATGGAAAACTGTGAAAGAAGGACGTTCGGAGTCGTACCTTCCCACAAATAGACAGATAGATATATGGATGGATGGATGCGTGATGCATGGATGGCACCTTTGAGGGCTTGGCAAGATTGTAAAGAGTCTGCCTGAGCTTGCTGCCGCTGGTGCCCCTGCCTCTGGATGGTATCCGGCCTAGAGCATGTTTACGCGGCACTTCCAGCATCCATCATCCTGACCTCTTACTAAAGCGACCCCCTCAGATGTGTATCATTAGCGCCCCTCCTGGTCCAGCCACGAGGACGTGCCGTTAACCTTAGGCTCGCACCTCACTCAATCCGTCGTCCCCTGGAGGGCCCATTGCCTGTCACCGCATTCTGAGTGGCAGATCACGGCGGCACGGGCATACGGGTGACAAGGGAGTCGTTTCATTCACGGGCGCAGTCAGGAAGACAGATTTGTGTTTCGTTCCATCTGAGCAGCAGGCTCCCAGTGGAGGAATCAAATGAAGCCACTCTTTGAATCCAGATGAAATTTTAATGAAACTCTGCATGTGCCGCCTGCATATATGACATTTAGGTTGTGTTTCTGGTCTCTAATTATGAGGACGAACTGGGCCCATGGCCCACGTTAATTTGTTTGTGTCTTACCATTTCATGAAAATGTAATATCGGATATTGTTGAAATCTGCCGAGCAGGAGAGCATTACCTGAGTCCATCGGGGGATTTCATTTTTTTTCTTTTTATTAAGTATGATTTTATTCCTCTGCCATTTCTTTCAAAACAATCGGAACCATCCGGACTTCGTTTAGCTTTCACTTCATGTACTGCTAAAGGCGAGACCCCGAACGGATGACAGGAAGCAGAATAAACATGGATGAGGTGTTTGGCCGGCATCGCCACGGCGATATGCAGATATGATTTCATTGCGCCTCGTGTATTGCGATAAATGCCGTGGCTGGAAATGAATCGACCTCGAGGGTGGCGGTGTGTCTTGACGAGACTCGTGCACGGAATCGACCCGTCTAACCCAGTGGGTCTCCCTCCATCTCCGCGAATTAGTCAGGATCCAGATGGTCCTTGTTTAGAATAAAAATGCCGGCGAGAAGTAATAAGCATATAATAAAATATATCAAATCTATACATGGACCATCTCAATATAAATGGAAACAGAGGAAGAACTGTAGCAGCATTAAGATAAGGACACCGGTGACTTTCCCTGTGTAAGTATATTGTTGGGGATCCCAGCTTAGTATTTTATGTGAACCTGCACACCCGTAAATAACAGACTAAATGCTCCCAGCCGTTTTGGGGCCTGACGCCCTTTCATGGGTCCATGGTCCTGCAACCCAAGCAGGACTGGCTGTTTCTTCCTGGCTGTCCGTACAGGTGCCTGTGTGCTCGTATACATGTGTGAAGGTGATCTCCCCTCAAAAACCTGGTCAACGGCACCAGGAGTTCCCCCTTTGCCCATCCCACAGAGGAACCCGCATTTGCATTAATTAACCAGCGTCGATGGGGGCATGCTGTTCTGGCCTTGACGATGCGTAAATTGCCATCTTCCTCGCGCTGGTGGTAATTAGTCTCCGGGCCGAGGCACAGTAGTGGCGTGTCGAGGCCGTGTGCTGCCTGTTTCCCCGCCCCCGCACGGCTCTCTCGGCACAGCCTGTGAGAAGACGCCTCGTATTGACCGCCGAACATGGTCCTCCTTTCAAAGAAATGGCTCTGTCCGACCCGCCTTTGTCTGCCTGACCGTTAATTAGAGGCGTGCCGCTTTATTTATTTATTTCCTGCCTTCTTCATCTTCTTCAGCCGTTAGGAAATGGCTGAAAGTGTTTTTTTTGGGGGGGGGGTGTGGGTGTAGCGACTGGCTAATGGGAGGCGTTGAATTTTTGAACTATATGTTAAGTTCTTTTGCTTTCGCGATGGAGGGTATATATGGACATATATATATGGATATATAACAATGTATAACAGCCTCTTTGAGCAAAGAAACACGCTTTTGTGATTAACATTAAACCTTGCTCTTCGTTTGCATTCACATTAGAAGTTTCCTGGTGCTTTCGTTGACACCCCCTGCACCTGCTTGCAGACAACAGTATTTGCAATGTTTGGGATTGGACACTTTGCTGAAGAAGGCAACTTCAGGAAAAGTCTGGAATTTGACATGTGGAGATTGACATGTGATTTTAACATGTGGGTAAGTAGGAAGGGAGGTCAGTTTCGGAGGGGGGGTATGTTTGGTGACGGCAGCACCACGACAACACACGCCTCGGTGGGGTATCCGGGCATTCCGGCTCGTTCCGGTTTCGGCGGGCATAACAGAGCCCCACGGTGCTCTCGCCGAAACGGAACGCAGGCGGGACGCCTGGATGGAAATCAATGGGAGCATTCATCCGTGTTTAAAATTAAATTCTGCACAACTTCCATCTGTTCCCTTGTACTTCATCGAATGAGTCAGAGAACAGGTCCTGATTGGACCAAATGAACCATCCGCAAGTGAGCTGTGGTTTATTTTCCGTCAAGAATTTGCATGCGATTTGCATTTTCATGATTAATGCACTTTATTAAAAAGACCGTGATGAGGTACAATTGGACAGGAAAGACTGATATCCTAATATGTTTGAACATCAGAACCAAACCACACTGAAAACTTGAGGAAACCTGTCTGACTGAGTTTCCAAAGTGAGATCATCTTTGAGCATCTTGTTATTGGATCGCTAGTGAAGAAAAGGCAACTAATGGGGCCGAACACACACATGAGTTAGGTGACAAAAGCCTGCCACTTGACTCATATTCTAATGATTACTTTGAGTACAGAAACAACAAGAAAGTATTCATAGGGATGTATTTAGTCAGCAATGTACTAGTGAGCTTGAGATCAGAAGCCAAGGCACCCCAGAGCCTTTCTCAAGAGCCCAGTGGTGATATGATTACGCTGTCGGTGACAGGCTCTGAACTCCTCTTTTCAGTGGTTGAATGATGGTAGTTTTGGAGCATCCTGAGGCCCTAGGGGTCTTTGGCTAGCTGCTAAACTAGTTAGTAGGTCTGTTGTCTACACTGCACCTGATCTGGCTCGCTTTGCAGCATCCAAGACCCAGGCTGTGATTTGGGTCCTAGTGCGCATGACGAATCCAGGTGCCCTTCGTCCTGCCCGCATGGATATTCTGCTGGTTTCAGGACTTATTTTAAGTGCCAGAAAACAGATCCAGCAAGCTGAGCTTCCGGCCCCACATCCAGCCTTCTGGAATCTTCCACATGTTACTCATCACCGTCATCAATGATGGAATCATCAGTCAGGCAGGTTAAATATATATATATATATATATATACACACACACAGTATAAAGTGTGAATAGCATTGAATGGACATTCTGATATTTATACATAGAGAGAGAAAGTTATCACTTTCTTTGTTTTCCCCCTCTGCTGGTGATGTAATGTTTGACGTTCATTGTATCGTCTTTGGGGTTGGGCGAGGGCCCTACTTGCTAAGAAAATACACACACTGGTCATTATTTTCATGTCATTGTTACACAATAAACTGTTGCATCGTTAAGCAGAAGTGTGACGACAGAACTGGCCTCACTTTCGGAAGCTGCGTTTCCAGTACGGACCTCTTGGTCCACTGTGCGACACGCACCTTCCTGATTATTACATGGCCGCTTGTCGAACAACAAATGCAGACAGCGGCTGAGATCTCACTTCGAACCTCCACGAAAATCACAAAGCCGGCGTGAAGCTGTTACAGACAGCTGAGTTTGGTCATTATTCTTTGTAAGTTGATCCATTTGCAATTATTCATTGTCAACTTCAGTATTTTTCATTGAAATGCAGTGTTTAAATTCACAAGATATATTATGTGGTCTGTCTGGCCTCACACTTCAGGTTATGAGTTTGAATCCCTCCCCCAGCTCCCCCAGTGTGGGCAGTTCTGTGATCTCCCCATATGTGTATAGGTTTCGTCAGGGTACTCAGGTTTAGTTGGGTGAACAGGTGACACGTCTACCCATAGAAAACTTTATTTGTATCATTCTCTACGTTTTAGAATAATTGTAAAGACATCAAAAGTATAAAATGACATATATGAATTATGCACACACCAAAAAAGTATTAAATGAAAAAAAATCATTTGTTGGGGGAGAGTGGGCAGCTCTGTGGGTTGTGATTCACAATGTTGCTGGTTCATTCCCTGGGTTGACAGATTGATTCCACTCTTGGGCATTTAAGCAAGGCCCTTAACCCCATTTACTCCATGGACTGGCTGACCCTAAAGTCTCCTCTACACCAGTTTCATGAGGTGGCCTCCTGGGATGCTTTTCCAGCTGTCCTGAAGGCGGTCCCACATATGTTGAGCATGCATTGGCTGCTTTTGCGTCACTTTCTGGTCAAACTCCTTCAAAACTAGGCCAGGTCAGGTGGTCGGGTCATGTGATGTGACACTATCACTCTCATTTGAAGGTGGCTTGGCGTGTCCAAACTTTTGACTGGTATTGTATGCATTGCTTATTTTGATTATGTGCGGACTGGCATCCTGTGCCTCATGTCCCCTGATTCCTGGCATAGACCCCAGGCTGACCGCAAGCCTGTACTGAATCAGCGATTTTGGAAAAACATGGATGCTTCGCACTGCAATGAGAAAGTTTTACATACCTGTATGTGACCCAACACTGTAACCCATACAAGTTCTGATCACAATGTAAAGATTTAATAATATATGCCTTGCAGTTAGAATATAAAAGATGGATGAATTTAAGAAGTCAGTTATACCACGTTTCATTTTAACTACGACTGAACAGTCAACTGCAGAGGAGACTGAATTCTGTGGTGAATCGCAGGGAATAATCTACATCATTTCTCAACATCTAAAAAAAATACACGATTTAAGTGCCCAGCTGATATTTTTCCCCCAATGCAGCTTATAATTTTAACCCTTTGACAGAGCGAGATATTAAACTCTGCTAGAAGTCTTCTGATTTAGAGTCCGTGTCTTTCGTCTCAACATGACGCTTGCTGACCCCAGCGTTTATGTCCTGTCACGTCTCGACAGTCCTCCGCTCCCCCAGGTGACCTATCAAAAGGGCATACATGATATGACTGAATTCATTACCCTTCCATCAACCACTTCGGAGTACATGTAGGGAAATGTTTTTTCATGAAAAATACTTTATGGAGCCTAATTCATCATTAAGTCCGGAGATTGTGGGTGAGAACTCCCTCCTACAGATGTAATAGCACCTGGTTTCATATTCAAACCTTCAAATCCTAAAGGATGGTGATCTTTTAATGAGTTGCACAGCAGTAATGATGACTCTTTGAAAACAATTGAAAACAGTTCGGACAGATCTTTCATATATATATATATTAATCTTAATCACAGTGTAATTTTCTTTTATATGTGAAATTATGTGCTATATTTCCTTTAAAAGTAGCTGTGTTCTGCAGCTTGACAATCAAAAGCTCTTCTACACTATTTACTAACTGGCATGACTGACTTTCCATTGCATGCAACGGAATTCATCTCTATTTTAACCACAATATTTGGCTCCTTCCTGTCTATAAGTTTATTTCTTTTTTAAATACAGCATGTGAGATGACTCATATGTCTTATTTTTCCTTCCATTTGTGTGTTTCCCTAAAATAGTCTCGCCCTTGTCCCCCTAGTGTGGTTCCCTTAAATATGGTCGGATGTGATAGTCTAATAAAACATCCATCTTTCACTTGCTGCAGGTATTTTCTGAAGATACCGCGGTCCATTGATCTGAGTCAAAGGGCAGACTCTCCATGCCAGGGGTGGGACCACATGGCCGAAAGCTGATTGGCTCCTGGCGAGCCCCCTCTCTGTCACTCACTGATTCAAAACATATCATTGGCTAATGATAAGGATGGCGTCTCTATGAATTATGACTCCCCACCTTAGAAAATCCTAGAATTCCACCAATGTTCCATAGCCAGCATCCCTTTGTTCTCTTTTAGAGTAAATCAAGGCAAACCATTTGGACATCTTCACATCTATGGCATGGAAGTACGTCAGTTTATAATCTCATGCAAAGATCACGTTTCACGTCGTCTTGTGTCTGACATTCATAAACCTCACCGGGGAATTTCGAGATGTCTGACCTGGTACTGGCTGCTGGCTCCTCAACCATTGCTGTGTTTCTTCTTGAAGTTGACCTCTTTAATGGTCTTTGGATGGCTGGCTTAGTTTTCGCTGAAGGATTTTGTCTAACTCAAACATAAATGGGACTGGATACAATGGAAACAACTGGTAGTCTAGCCTACAAAGCGTGCGATCTTAGATTGACGGGATTCTGGAGAGTAGACGGGAGGCAGAGTGGTACCGGTGTCATTCCAGAGCGCATCCCTTGTACTAATGAGAGAACCCAATGCTGACTGTGAAAACGCCACTCTAATGAGTGCTTAATGTCCCCATGATAGGTGGCTGACTGATGACCATGTGACTCTGGCAAGCTGAATCCCAATTAAAACTTGATCTCCCTGGGTCTTAACTGTTTCCTGCCAGCTGTGGTCTGCTTCAGGATAGTTACACCATCACTTTCCAGTTTCCACATTTAATGTCTTTAAATTAAAATGACTATGAAACATAACAGGTCGGATGTGTACAAATGCACGTCCATCGATTTTTCCTCACCATTGTTGTGTCGAGGCTTCCCAGGGCAGCATAGGATACACCCTGAACTAGCTGCCAGTCCATCTTAGAGCACACACTCTGGGCAGCTGGGAGAAACACATTTACCTAATGTCATGTTCTGGGAACTCCAGGCAGGAAACCAGAGGGCACAAATGGCTGGGAATCACACCCTGACCCCTGACAATGTGAGGCTACAGTGCTACCCACTGAACTGCCACACGGCACCCTTGTCAAAACTCCTGAAAAAAACAGATGGTTTTCTGATGGCCTCTATAAAATTTGGAAGGTGTGCTTTCTCGGTCACGGATGCCACAAAGAACGACCCCATTCTTCCAAACATTAGATTGTAAATTCACGTGATCAAATAGTGTGTTTGCGGCGCTGAAGGGTGCCCGGCTTTTCTATTGTGACGTAATTACGTTAGCAAACAGCATGACAGGTAATATCAGCTTGAACAGGACGATCTCAATCGCAAACAACCATATAGAGGTAGAAAATTGTACCACGCCCCCAAATTCCCTGACAAATCATTTGTCTTCTTGCTAAAAGATCTATAAATGAGGATATTTACAGCCAATAGACCAAAGATCTAATTTCTTACCTGATACATTCTGTCCAGCCACCTGTACAAATGGATTAAAATGTTTCCAGCATGGTAGGATATAGACCATAAGTCCTCCAGGGGAAAATGGGATCTTGTAACTACAGACCAGAGATCAAAGAAATGGGCAGTTTGGCCCACGGACTGGCAGCCTGTTTCTTCAGGGGAAGCATTTCTCCACATTCCCTTCACTTACCTTGCACCCTCATGTGTTTCCCTGAACCTTTTATCCAATGTATAGGTGAGCCTGGAGTGCAGCACAGGAGGGACGAGGCAGGATAAACCCTGGTTAGATACCAGTTCACTACAGGACAGGCACACACACAGCAGGCTCTTTAAAAGCCAATAAGACAAAATGGGAAGATGATGCATATACAGGTGAGAGCTAAACTTGGGGTCTGAGCAAAGGGTCAACTGGGGGTTCAGGACTCAGAGAAGATGTGGCCCCTCTGCTTGAACCGATGACCTTCTGATCACAGGCACAGAGACCTAGTCACACACCACCCTCCTTTATCCAAATCACATGTCTTTGGAGTTTAGAAGAACCACACAAAGGGAGAACTCGGGTAGGAATTGAACCCACAACCTGGTGGTGGGTGGTACAGTGCTGTGTATAGAATTAACAGGTCGGCTCATTAGCTAAACAGATTCACTGTCTTCTCTGTGGACACTTAGAAGACCGAAGACATTATGCTACAATGCATCTAGGCATACTCATTTCTCCTGATGACTTTAGGAGAAGCTCCCCAGGGACTCGAACCCACAGCTTTTACCCTCCTCAGGGCGCAAATGAAAGAACGGGAGTTCAGTAGTAAGAGGGACCTTGAAGCAGCCATGAATCTAGCAGAAAAAAATAGCTGTAGTTTACATAACCAGCAAGCGATTTCTCTCTTCTTTAGGTGTTACTGTTCCCTGCAAAAACATTACGCCTTAATCCACCAGCTGGCCAAAATGACCAAATGTCCATCGTCTGTCTGCTCTAAATGTTTGCTTGAAATAATGACTTTGGAGCATTATTTCACACAGGATGGAACATGAAACATTATAGCAGTGTTAAATCTGCAGGACCAGCAGGACAATCAGTTATATTTTATGGATTGGAGTGAGGATATCTTCCACATTTCTGCCCCTACCCTTCCACATTTCCGTCCCTACCCTTCCACATTTCTGCCCCTACCCTTCCACATTTCCACCCCTACCCTTCCACTTCCCTGTCACTCCCTTTCCACACCTCTGCCACTTCCCTTCCATATAACAGCCACAGCCCTTCCACATCTCCACCACTCACCGTACATATAATAGCCACACTCCTTCCACATCTCTGGCACACCCCTTCCATATTTATGCCACTCTTCTTCCATATAAGTGCCACACCCCTTCCACACCTCAGCCACTCTCCTTCCATATAATTGCCATACCCCTTCCACATCTCTGCCACTCCCCCTCCATATAATTTCCACATCCCATCCACATCTCTGCCATTTCCCTTCCTCACCTCTGCCAATCCCCTTCCATATAACTGCCACACCCCTTCCACATGTCATCTACTCCCCTTCCATATTTCTGCCACTCCCCTTCCACATGTCATCTACTCCCCTTCCACATTTCTGTCATTCCCCTGCCGCATTCCTGCCACTCCCCTTCCGCATTCCTGCCACTCCCCTTCCACACAGTTGCCACACCCCTTCCACACCCTCAGGCACGGCTTCCATATCCCTGCAACCCTCACACCCCATTCCCCTCTAACAACAATTCCACTCCTGTTAATTGCTGACTGACAGCCTATCAAAGGGTAGGTGCTTCCCATGTGAGCACAGAGGTCGTTTTTTGTACTACAGCCACAGAAGCCTAAATCATAACATAGTTGAATTATAATTGCAATAATGAATATTTTCATTCGGAACAAGCCGTGTGTAGGTGGAGTTATTTTAAAGTGAAATATTAATACACATAATTCGATCAGGCGTCCCTGCATATTGTACTCTGTGAGCTGCCACTGCGTTCTTTACTAGATTAGATTTAATCCACCCTGTTTCCACTACGGACATTTTATACAAGCATTTCATGGAAATGGATAGACTGATGGATGGAGGGATGGATGGATAGGTTGCAAAGCAGTAATGGGCACTCATATGCATGATTTTTTCAGGCATAATTATTGGTAATCGTGTGCTTGTCTGAAAAAGATGATACACATGCCATTGAGGTCTGATTTCCAGTTACAAGTTTTGTAGTCGCCAGGAATTCTGTAAGTGGCATGAAAGCCTAAGCGGCAGAGCCTGTGTCTTACTGTGCATCACGCAGTCAGAATCACCCAGAATGAAAAGTCCCTCCATAGAGAAGAGGTTCAGACTAGACCAGCCTGTCCGTATCCATTAGGTGGGCTGCAGGTGGTGAATAATTTAAATGGGAAATCAGTCGGTACACAGATCACTACTGTGGCCAGGGAGAACGAACAGCGTAGAAGTCACAGTTGTGGTTCGATCGTCGCATCAGCCCTGGAAGGCCTGAGCAATCGAGGACCGGTGTGTTCCCGGGACAGTCATATATTCTGTGCGATCTGCTTAAACATTCACAAAATGGTTAAGCAAGAATTAACATCATAAGGGCCCTACAAGCAGCCAATGGGGCACCCTTCCTGTTTGCTTTAGAACAATCTAGAAACCAGCTGCATTACATTGTGTCAAAAAGTATCTTTTGCCTCTCAGATGTGTGAATGTGCTTTATATATCAAGGGATTGTTTTCCCTTGTTTTTTTCTGTTTAATTTAGTTCAGAACCTTCATTCACAGCTGTGGCGTGGAGCTTCTTATGGGAGATTTAAAGGACTGTATGCAGAGCTGACCGTGTTATTACTGTGTCTGTGGGAACATCATGCATTTGGGTACCTGACGGTATTCTGGGAGAACCTGTAAAGCCAAGGGACACGAGACTGAATTCCAGAGGTCAGCTGACTAAAACAGAGCAGGCAAGCATATGAGGGGCGTGATGAGGGGGACAAGAATCTGCTGTGGGCTTTCTGGAAACTGGTTAGATCTCTCCCTCACCTTGTTGCAGAGGCTGATGTGATCAGAACCCATCCCAGAGCCCTATGGACTGGGCAGGAGGCAGGAAATGTAGTCACCTGACAGATAAGTGGGTCCAAACCGGCCTAATGCAAATATTTGGTACAGTGAGCTCCTCTGAAGTGTGCTTTAGGGACTTGAACCCAAAACCTTCTGTTTTAACTCTGCTACCTGGGCAACAGGAGGTAACCATAGCAACTTATTAGACACAGTATGACAGTTCTTAAAATAGAGTCCAGAAATTCTATGCTGCCAGGCAGTTTTCTTAATTAAATTAAAGATCAGCCTCACATAGCAACTTTACAACTTGGCATTATGGTGTAATTGTTTTACATTTGGGTCTTATTTTCTGCATAATAAATAATTATTCGTTCCACGAGAAACTTCCGAATCAGGTCCCCATGTCTTTCCTGAGCAACAAAAAAAAAACGTTTTTATTCACACAGTGTCATCTTCTGAGTTGCTGAGGCCAGTCCAACTTCCCAGGTCCTGTGTCCATGTCCAATGTGTCTACATGCTCAACTTACCCTCAAACCCAGCACTGCGGGAATGGCCAGAAAGATAAACAAAGTGTCTTAAATCTTAAGATCACAGTGACCAAGCTGAACTCACTGACACATTATCACTTGACTATCAATATTATTGTTAATATGACCACATCTGAAGACCTTTACACCGTTCACAGTCTGAAATAGCAGTAAGACAGTATTCAGCTGCAAAATAGCCCAAGAATATAGTAATAAATAACACATTGATATAGTAAATGAACACTTATTTATATCAGCCAGAAACCGTCACATTACTTATGGCATCATGCAAAGGATTATGGGAGATGTAATGGATATTCGATGAATAATATGAATGTTTTCTTTGTCATTGTAGATGGTGATCTGCTGGCTATTCATTTTGCACGTCTAATCCTAATCATTCACTGTGAGTTTTTACCCTGATGTCTGGCCCATGGGCAGATAGTAAATCAGGTGCATTTTTAATTAAAGAGGAGTGAAAACAAGCATATAATGTACTTTTGTCTTATTTTATATATCAAGGTGAAATAGAGTCTTTGTCACAGGAATAAAATAGTTTCCCATATATACATATATCGTCTCCCTTTCTTTTCTATGTTTTTTCCAGTGACTCAGTGTAATGCAATCGATCATCCTTAACACCATTGGATAGAACTCAAGAACTAATGAAAATTGATGAGGGACATGCTGACCCTCACTGTCATATGCGCGCAAGTGGGTGAACTTGTGAGATTTTGTACAATGCGATCTGCAGGAGTAGCATGCAGCCTGAGCCTCGCCTACGGAACCCTATTCGCCAGCTCCCAGAATAAGGCGGGCTTTAGGGTTGTCAGTCAAGAGGGTCGGTGTCAGGTTTCATAATCCTGGTCTTTGCATGTGCGAACACGCCCACAGCCCCAGAACTGCAAATCCATATCAATGAATCCATTGATCCTTTGCATAAGTCAGTCACAGAACAATCTGGAATTGGATTTAGGGGATGTCTGCAGAGACGTTTGAGACCCCAGAAACCCCGAGAAGGAAGCGTGTGGGTGGTGCCGGATTAGATGTGGGAAGGTATGAACAATGGGCGGAGTCATCACGACACGCAGACTTGACGGGTGGAAGCATTTCGCTCGTAAGGGTGATGAATCAAAGCTCAGTGGCATTCTGGGTAGTCAGGGTGCTGTTGGAAACCAGGGTGCCATCGAACGAGGAATCGGGTCAGCTCTGATGCCTTCCCC
>JAAGVU020000078.1:12477770-12488684 GCA_011763525.2 Mormyrus iriodes | reverse complement strand
GAGGTGCGCCGTGGGATGAAGAGGGGGGGGGGCGAGGGGGGGGGGGGGGGGGGGGGGGGGGTGGGGGTATGAGGACCACCGGAAGGGGGGGGGGGGGGGGTGGAGAGAGGAGGTTTATTGACTCAACCCGAAACTTCTTCAGAAGAGGGACCCTGAACGCCCACTCGTTTATCACTGCGGAGGCCTCTGGAAAGTCCCACCGTAATCCTGCTGGAATGGTCTTCACAGCCTTAGTGCAAAAAGAGGAAGCCCCAGCCCCCCCACCATAGGTGTCTCGCACCTGTCTCTCCTGTTCTGAATGACAGCGCCCCCACTGGCGAGAGTGGGTAATCCCTGCCATTCACCATAAAAGTCGACGTTGCTCTAGCTTACGCTGTGTCTCTGCTACGGGGTTGGGGGGGCTCGCTCGCGTGTCACTGGGGTGTGCATCGCCGGGATACGTATTTGCCACTCGGTGTCTTAGTGTCCCTCCCCTGCCCCGCCCTGGTGGAGTGAGATTACTTTGTGGAATTGGGGTCTCGGGTCAGCTCAAAGCCTAGGTCGTGATCACCGCAAACCAGCCAGGCTGCTTTGTATTACTCGTCCGCCATCCGCCGCCCAGGTTTGTGTAGCACCGCTGTCTGGGCCAGAGAGCCCCCCCCCCCATCTCCCAGAGGAGCATCTTCCTCTCCTTTGTTTATCGGTGACTCTGTATGCCCTGGGGTCTGGGCGGAGTGTCACAGGGCCGGGGGTGTGGGTAACGAGGCTGCCCAGGCAGAGACTCACATGCATCAGTGTCTCCTCTTGCTAATTGCTGCTCATCAAACTGAAATACAATGTGTAAAAACCATGGAAATTTGAAATTACTCTGCACTGCATGTTTTCCCAATCGTTAGCACAAAATATTCATTGTCTGGTAACGGGTGGAGACCATAATATGGGAGTAAAGTTAATGCATTGTTTAAACAACAGCTAAAATGAACCCACAGTGAATCCCATCCAGGGAATCCCCTCTCTCGTGCCCTGTGCCTTGTGGGATAGGCTCTATACTCACTGTGACCCTGCACTGGATTAACATTTATGGAAGACAGATGGATTGATGAATGGATGAAAGTGGATGTGTTGAATGTCTACTAAGGAGCTGCCCTAACACGGAAATTCTGAATAGGATGCAAATTTAGAAATAAACACACGTGAACCCAAATTAAACATAATATGTGGGGTCACATTATCAGTATATTTGTTTTGGCTACTCATTTTCCGTTTCACTCCCTCAACACTGGTGCATCTTCTAAAGTGTAAAAAGACATTTTTCATAACAGGTAATTTACCCACTGGTGACCAATAAAGTATACCTACCTAGCTGCCCGTATAACTAATCCAGGAATGACATCATCCCTCATTCGAAGGCCCTGACTGAGACCCTCATGCCTAAAAAAATACGCATCAGTCTGCGTCTTCGGTTCTCTGTCACCCACAGGCTTCTTATCGTGACAGAGGACACCCTGATGAAATGTCATCCCCCGGCTTTTTGATGTACTGGCTGCCTGGGAAGGAGGAGTGCGGGTTCTTTTTGCTCTCTGCTCCTTTCTTCAGCTTATTTTTGGGTGTTAGCATGTCTGTACACCTGCCGGTCTGTTATGTATGTATGTATTTTCTATTTTGTTTTTCCACGTTTGTAGATCCATGGTGCGGGAAATGAGGCTCCAAGGGCCTTGGATGATGGAGATCAGAAGAAGTAGGGGGCAGGTGGTGGAGCATTACTCATGGAGCTGTTCTTCTGCAGCAGTTTGGGCAGCACAGTGCCTCACCTCTGGGGAATCATGTCGTACTGAACATCCTTGCGTGCAGACCGCAGTGTGTCCTTAACATCCCTGAGTGCAGACTGCAGTGTGTCCTGAACATCCCTGAGTGCAGACTGCAGTGTGTCCTGAACATCCTTGCGTGCAGACCGCAGTGTGTCCTTAACATCCCTCAGTGCAGAGCGCAGTGTGTCCTGAACATCCCTGAGTGCAGACCGCAGTGTGTCCTGAACATCCCTGAGTGCAGACCGCAGTGTGTCCTGAACATCCTTGAGTGCAGACCACAGTGTGTCCTGAACATCCTTGAGTGAGAACCACAGTGTACCAGTCAAACCACTGTAAAGATACAGTATTCCAAGAAACCAAGCTGTCTGATATACGTGAATGGTAAAGATGACAACCCACTGTGAAGCAGGATTAAAGATTAGTCTGATGTGAAAATACGGTGTTCAAAGTCTGTTGTGTATAATTTGAAGGTGGGGCGTGTTTGATCACAGTCAGGCTCCAGGGGTCAGTGTATTTTTAGCGTGCTGGATGCTAAACTCAGGTACATTGTGTATCAAAGGGAGATCACGAGAGCTTGTTATACTTCTCTTATCAAACGTTACAACCATGGGCAAAAGACAGAAGGTTATTAATCCAGCCGATAACGAACCAGTTCGAACTTTATTTGCAATAAATAAACTACTCAAGGTTTCAAAGTTGGGTTGTGGTATAAGAAAGGTTCCTCAAGTTCCTTTAGAAGATTAGAACTCAAAATGACTGCTTCTTTCAGAAGGCCTAATGTTCAATGACCAGCCCCCCCACCCCCAACCCCCACTCACCCTAGCCTGCCTCTTACTTTCAAAGGACCAAGCTTGCCTTTAAGTACACGCAGCATGAAAAGACCATTAACTGGAAATTATATAAATATAAATATCAAATAATGTCTTGCAATGCAGCAAACAGGTTCCTATCCTATAATCCCTCTTCTGCCATGCCAACCTGCACAATCCCCGCCGATACAAATTTAATTAAAAAAAAAAACCTTCTGTTTCACAAGAAAACTTTGGAAGTCATTTTCATGAGCAGTTATCTGGCCTCCAACCACGGTCGGATAAACTGTTGTTGTGTGTTTGTCTGTCTACCTAAGTATTTGTTTGTGTGTTTGAATAGCTAAAGAGCACCGAAATAGAATAGAATAGAATAGAATAGAATAGAATAGAATTTAAACGATCAGTCACTTGGTTTGATAAGTACCGCTGCTGTGTCTTATGTAGCTAAATGATGCTGGTTCATTTTTAAAAGCCAATAGATCCAGTCCCTGGGGATCCCCACAGAGGCCACATTTTAGCTCCCTCCCAGCTCCCAACACACCTGGAGCAGGTTTTTGGTGTTCAGGATTGCTTGATTGTTCGGTTCAGGTGTGCTGGGAGCTGAGAGGGAGAGAAAATGTGGACCGACTGGGGATCCTGGAGGACTGGGTTGAGAAATTGCACTCTAGATGACTTGATGAGAGGGTGTGTAGATGCTGTGAGATTGCACACATTCAAACCCAGATCTAGATAAATGGCCTCATTGAGACACCTTTTAGACTCATTAGGCTCAAAATTCCATTTGCATGGATGCCCATTCAGCCTTGTGACCCATCTGTCTCCCACAAAGTTTTGATCACATGAGAAATGCCTCCCCCCCAGATAAAACACTGTTTCTCCGAATACCTTACCTCTAACCAAGAGGGAATGTAACTGTATAGTTAATGTCCTTCCATCTAATCTGCAAAAAAATACCATTATACTGGCTTTGACTCGGGTGTCTCTGGTGCTGTATTTTTGAGGGCTTGTTTTGGCCATATGCACAGCTCTTTGTTTTGCCAGAATAAAAGACATCTAGTACACAGAGTGAAATTAGCAGAAGTGCTTCAAGTGCCTGTTTGGTGCATCTTGATGAATAATTGAGTGGACAGAGAAACACAGTGTTTATGTGGATAAATGTCCTCTTTGTTCCATCTGGCCTTCCATGAGCTGTGAGAATGACACAGACATCCAGCACACTGTGTGTGGGCGGGGCCAGAACACTATATATAGGAGGGGTCAGAACATTGTGTGGGAGGAGTCAGAATACAATGTATGGGAGGGGTTAGAACACTGTATGTAGGAGGGGACAGAATGCTGTGGGTGGGAGGAGACATAATGCTACATGTGGGTGGAGACAGAACACTGGGGGTGGGAGGAGACAGAATGCTGTGTGGGAGGAGACAGAATGCTGTGAGTGGGTGTGGACAGAACGGACTGTGTAGGTGGGATCGCAACAATTTCTGTGGGGGGTGACAGATCTCTCCGTGTGGTACGATGGCGGAGACTGAGCCAGGACTCTGTATACAGATGGGGATAGAACTCAGCTTCTTGGAGGGTCTGTTTGTATGGATTGGAACAAATTTGTACGAAAGTTTAAGAAGTAAACATGATCATTTGGCAAACTTTGACAAGATGATATTTCCAGCCCTTTGGGGGTTGTTTTTTTGCAGTTTTTTTGATGCAGGGCTGACCTCCTCAGACATAGTGCTGTCCTCGCCCACAACATCAAGCACTTCTGAAGGACAATAAAGAAGAGCAAATCTGAGCAGCAAGGCTGGCATATACGAGTGGCACCCCGGCCCCCAGCTTACCTCTACACGTCACTCTGGCCCGCGGCTCTTTCGATTGCACACGGATTGCCCCGGGGGTCACGCCGGGGTCTCTCCACCGTCACACCGGGCCATCTGCCAGAGCAGCCTGCCTCGGAGACTCTGGACCTCACCGTCTTTGCACACCAGCCCCGTCAAACCGGCATTTGTGTTATTCATCGCCATCAATGAAGTGGCATTATCCGCAAAACAGTACAAACGCACGTCTGTAAACATTCCAGCAGAATCCTGCCCATTAGTTTGGTTTTTGTTCATAATGACTGATGACAGAATAAGACCAAGGACATTACCGCTGATGATGTTTGCCTTAACCTTTAGAACCCAACAAACGCAACATGCGTTTTGCAGCTATTAATCTCGAGCTCATAACTTTGGATACATATGAAGTACAGTCAAGAATCATATGTGTTTGGAATCGAGAAAACTTACCCCATCCGGTCATCCAAGTTGCACCATTGTGCACTAAATTATTCCAGAATAATCCCGTGCACAACAAGGCATATATTTTAAGCATTTTCCACCAAAACGCAAAAACAAACAAAGCGCATCACCAACTATCGTCAGAACAGTAAATATAAATAAAACAAATGTACGTTACGCCTAAAAGTAGTTTTGAGATTATATTGAGATTTGATCTGCATTGCTGTTTGTTTTTGTGCGTTTTTGTTTCAACATTTCTTCACTTCAGTGGATGATAAATGTTACAAAGTTACATATATATATATACACATACACACATAAGCATGCATTCTATCAGTTAACGTTACTAAATGAATGCAAAATCAATTAATTCCATTTCCGCCTGACACTAACCACGTATTTCTTCACAACACTAAGCCACAGAAAGGGCCCCAGTGAAACCCCCGCATTTCCACATCATACAGACTCTAATCTCAACATTTATATGATTATATCTGTAGTGCCTGCAACTTATTATATTAGATGAGACTAAAAATTAAGAAATTTTAACAGCCGCATGTTGTTTTTCGTCATAAAAAGAATATCAAGACGGCATTTACACATCAAATTGTGACATAGCTGAGTAGCCCAGAATGTCCTGAAAACAAAGCCATAGAGCATATGTGACCAACTCATGTATATACAGCGTAATAAGCCTAAAATCAAAGGGATAGGTAATTCTCAAAAACGGATAGGGTTCAAAGGGTTAAACCTTATCAACAACATGTCCTTCAGAAGTAGAATCTTCACTCCCACGGTTCTGTTGGCTACTGTTAATGAAACTCATCTCGTTCGGTCATATCAGTCAAAATGTCCCTATTGTTCATCCCATAACCCAGGAATCATCTACAGCCACCTGACGTGTGTTCGCCATCAGTATTCCCAACAGATTCACTTCTTGAAGTTCCAAACAATGCTCCAGAGAGTGAGAAACAAGAACTGCCTGTTGCTAAGTAACTTAGGCAGAATATTAGGAGGGAATGTATGATTCTCTAGAGCTAGAATATTCTTTCACATTTAGCTTCTCGCTCTTCCACAGATCTTAATGAAAGTCACGTAACACGGGCGCGGGGTCGTTACATGGGACATAAATAACGGCAGCAAATATCAGAACCCTAGCAGAGCAAAAAAAAAACACACGTGGGCATGCAGCTCTGCGCTTATTATGGGCTGCATCCGTGTGGCCATTCTCTGATGGTGGAGGTGGAGTTTATTTCAATTCGCTGATGGTGTTTTAATTAAAAATATTTGAAAAGGATAAAATCAAGGATGCAGGCAAAAAAAAACGAGGGGAAGGGATGAAGTGGCCTTGTAGTGTCTATCTCACACCTTCGCACCTCCACTGTGAGTCACCGCCATGGCAACGGAATTTACGGTTGTAAACGAACAGGTTGATTGACGTTGGACCTACTCTGTGTCATATTGTTATAAGCTACGAAAAAGACCTTGCTGAAAGCAAGTCGCAGCTTCTGAGAAACCTGCATCTAGAAATATAGAAATCAACGGAGTACCCTGGATGCCACATGCGCTGGAGGTGCAAGGACGTACAGCCCAATGAGTACTGACAGACTGACTAGGACAGGGGGCAGCACAGTATTTAGGACTTTAACAGTAACAGGCTGGAATTCGGGGTAAAATATGTTCAGCTATAAAAAAGAGATTTGGGTGCAGTACCTTCATTGCTCTCTCCAGGGGCCCCTTAACTTTTAGCGCCCCCCCCCCCCCCAGGTGACCGAGGGGGAGCCCGTTGTGCTCGCCCACGGGCCTGTTGCAATACCTTAAAAGCTCACCGTGCCATACCATTTCAGAGTGGCCAGGCTCTGCAGGAGGTGGGAGGGGGAGCTTGGGACCCCGAGGGGCCTCTCGGCATCAGCGTGGGGGTGTGCCATGTGGGATCAGAGTGTCTCTGTAATTAGAATCTGCAGCACCACCTGCAGCTCTGTCATTTTCTCCCTGTCATCCGTATGAAACTTTCACATCAAGTATGAAACAGTTTACATTTTTTTAGCCGTTAACACAGAACAATATTTTACTAGCAAATCAGTTTGAGCCATTTGGTCTAAGTAATCGATGCCTGGAAGAATCAGCAATTCTGTAATACAGATGCCCCACAGAGAATGATGGTCCATGTTACGATATTTCGACGGTCTTGCAATTTACGATAGGATTCCAATTCCACTCTGTTTTTCAGTTTCAGAACATTATTCAATAAATTACGTGAGATATTCAACACTTTATTGTAAATTAGGCTTCGTGTTAATGATTTTGCCCAACTGCAGGCTAATGTTAGTGTTTAAGGTAGGCTAGGCTATAATGTTTGTTTTCTTAGATACTTTATTGATCCCCGTGGGGAAATTCTCTTTACACCTCCCCCAACTTGTTCTCTGTAGGTGAGAGCAAGCTGGCCGCGAAGTCCAGGGAGTTAGGTATAATGTATTAAAATGCATTTTCCCCATGATAACCCGGGGAGCGTCTGTGCATCGAAAATGATAACCGAATCTAATTCTGTAAGTCGCTTATGTGATGTGGGACCATCTAATTCTGTGGATTCTATCTTTGGTTCCTCCTGGAAACAAGGTCCATTTTTCATTAGATAAAAACCCGTCTGCATCTGCAGATGGTCCCATTTGAAGTTCCCTTTCCAAACTAAAACCCACCTGAAATTCCGGTTTGTTTTCCCCCTTTCTCAGTTTTAGCGTGAAAGTGATTCCGTGAGCAGAATGCATTACGGAAGGTGTTCGGGGTCAGCGAGGGTCTCGCCCAGGGATCTCACAGCGGATTCGGGTGGGGTGGTTCGTGGTGGTGTGCTCATCTCTCTCTGATGCTTGACAAGAGCAAACAGCGCATCCAATTATAGGTTAGAGATGCGGAGGAAAAGAATGAGTGCAAACAATGTGACCTTTGAATAATATTTCAATCAATTATCTTGTCAAAAAAACATTGCAGAAGAAAACGAGCCAGTTCGATCTGAAGATGGCGCTAGAGAGTGCAAGCCCATGGGTGCTTGGTTCCAGGCCCACTAGAGCACGTAGCACCTGATGCAGTGACACGTGTGAAATAATTACAGAAGCCCCCAAATTCTAGACTGATCAGCTGGATCTTTGAGGAACAAATTTTGCTCATTCTGAAGTCAAACTCTTTGATTTAGATTACTTCAAATCTGGCCCTCGATTCCAAATCCAGGCTTTGTTTTCAGTTCTTGCAGGTAGTTTAATAATCATTAATTCTGATTGGCCACGAACGCTTCACACCTGGCTGGAAGATCAGTAGGGCTCGGACCTTGAGGATCGTGATTTGAATAGTGCTGCCCTACTTTCCCCACATTATACAGTTAATAATGTGAGATTTTTCCAATATTCTAAAATCTAAACATTCTTCATATTATTCGGATTGCAGTCATTGGTTTTTTTTCCTTACTTAATTCAAGTATTGAACCTAGACTTCCTGCATATTATTGAGAAAATATGAGCTTGAGTATTTATACGACGCATGGACATATTTGTTTGTAAAACTGAATGGATGATCCATGGTATGAGCTGGCCATGGAAATCATGTCTCCATCTGAAATCTGCTATTTAAAATCTGCTATTTAGGGCAGCTAAACATTCCCACAGGCTACCGAAGACATTGTGTTTGTTATGCTTTGTGCTCGCTTTCCACCAGTCATGTTGCGGTGCCCTGCTGGCCGGCTGACGATTGGTTCAGCATTGTGACATCATCATGCAAGTTAGCAGAGAGTCCCAGGTATCGGGGCCCCGTGCCTCAGTCAGGCTGGGAGGCTGATGCAGTGCAGAGCCTAATTCGGTTTGCCTGCTGACTACTGGCTGCTGATTCAGTTATGCCATCTTTCTCCCCGCACACAGTTTTCTCTAAATCTTTCGTTTCGGCCTTTTCCTTGTTGGGGTTATTAAGCCCCTCCCATATGCGCCGTGTTTTCTGACAGGGGATGAAGGCTCACAGACATGTCGGCATACGGTCTTAGTCCCTGTTTTCTGTAGCAGGTTTCAGGAAAACAAGCTATTCGAATTTTCACAAATTGTGGAGCTGAACATCTTAACACTGGAAGCTGTGACACTACATCGAAGTCGCCTCCTACCGCCATGTTAATTTCAGCAGCACTCGGAGCACTCCTCAGCTCACTGGCACTCCCTGGGGGGCCGTTTGAGGCGGAGCATAAGTGTGACGGCGATCTGACTCGAGCTCCTTCAGAGCTGTTACCAGCAGTGAGATCCACCTATTCCCCACCGTGGCTCTTCAAAGAATCGGGGTGCCGTCCCATAATAACCCGGAGGCAGCGTAAACAGCAAACAAGAGCCTTTCCTTCAATACTGGAAAACGATCCCATGTGTTCCAAACTCCCCTGGGACTCCTGGGTTCTGTGCTCGCTAACGAGAGGTGGGGCTCGAACATTGATTGCGTAGGTGAGGTGCCCCAGGGCCCCTTGCCTCCCAGTCACATCTATGGGTTCACTGGCAAGGAAAAGCCCACCTTCTACATACTACATAAAGAAACGTCTATACAGAACTGCAATCTCATTGGATGCTGCAGTTGTAATTGTGATTAAAAATGCTCGACATGTCTTCTTCTCATTACCATAGGTGTCTCTTCTATTGGCTGCTAACGTACTTTGTGATTGCTCCGCAGACGGTGCGTGGAGGATTGGCCTGACCCTTTGCTACGTAGGAGATTACAGCAATGAAGCAACAGATGATCCGTTTCCGGCTTGTTCTTAATTAGTCAGGGGCGTCCGAATTAGTGGGCTGGAGGTTCCCCAGAGACTGAGGACTCAACAGAGAAAAACAAAGCAGACACATGCTTGAGAAGGACCAGCAGGTCACAAGCATCATGATACTTCCTGCTCAAGGTTCTACATGGTTCATCTAACGTGGATGAGTGATTGGTTGTATCTATTCAAGATCCCTGCAACAGGAATAAATTATTACATTTATGGATATGGATCCTCTTTAATAGGGCAGAAACACTGTGAGTATCTATTTAAGGCCTCTGTAGCCAGAATGAATGGCGATGCACCAATTCTGATCACTGTAACATCAATCCTGTTTTCTTCCTAGATTCTGAATTGGTTTCTGAAATTCAATTAAATATATGAAAACGAAATAAAATTACATGAAACTGGTATATTAGGATCACAATAAATGAATACAGCGCAAAAGTAACACAGGAACATTCAAATCCCATATGCTCATCTGCATGATAAAAAGTTTAGTAATGCATTGTGGGATTTGAAGTACAAAAGCAATACTAACAATATAATCTGTGTTGTTTAAGGAGGAGAGACACTTAAACATCAGTCATTATTATTATTATTAGTCTCCCACTGAGTAGGTCCCGCCCACTGTTCTGTGGGAATCCAATCACAGTGTGACCCACATGAGGTCTCACCCAGGAATCTCTTTGTTTTTCTTTAACTATTCGTACAAACTGACTATTCCACTGGAAATCCTTTGAGTGCCAGGATGCAGATTTGAATAGTCATTTTGGTCAAAATTATTGGTCAGTATTAATGCATGTAAAAGGCCGAAAACTTTATTAAAGTAAAAACTTATTTATTGCAAAAGCAGTATATGTGTATGGTTTTTAAAAAGCCACGTTGAGATCTCGAGGTGTCTGTTTCACGCTGGCTTTTATACACTATGGGTCTTAAATAAAGCGAAGATTCTTCAGAGATGAAATTGTGACATTTGACCAATTAACTTGGGGGCTAAGTGCCCGGCTACTTGACATATATGATTCATGCCAGGACTGTGTGTGTGTGTGTGTGTTGGGGGGGGGGGCAACTTTCCAGTGGGCTTGAGTCATGTGTTTAAGCTCATAGACAAAAAGGAGCTAATTCTGATGATTGACAGCTCCGCGGGCTTGTTTCCCGGTGGGGGGGGGGGGGGGGGGGGGGGGGGGTGCTGCTCGGGGGGGGGGAAAGGAAATGTAAAGGTGCCCCCGCAATTAAAAAGTGCCCACCCAAATTGGCGGGCCAGGATTGGCCGGAGCAGA